>JASDQU010099139.1:3645-15630 GCA_032191745.1 Picea mariana
ACGACCCTTCATTTCCTATTCTTCATCCTTCTCTCCTTTTTTAAAAATATTTTAATTAACCCATTTTTCCTTTTCACTTTCAATTTGTCTTATTCAACTTTTACATTTTCATTTCTTTCCATGCTTTATCTAACCTTCATAAATTGTTTAATTGTCTTGCAAGTATTGCATCATACAACCATTCATTGGTTCAGATCCATTTTAGATCAGAATTTCATTACCCTGACCTCCCCAACCTCCCTCTTTGCACTCAAAGGATGCCAATTGTTGCTTTCCCTCCTCTCCCCCCATTAATCCCTTGTATCTATATATCATATAGATTCAATATAAAGGAAACATACCATATTAACCAACCCTAATAGTTGAGGAACAACCTTTACTCCTTTAATGAACTTGACAATTAATATCTTGCAGGAGATTGTGCACCCCTTCCAACTTCAAATAGGATTTGTTGATACCTTTTCTGACCCCCTTTTAGCCACCTAATCATCTCAAATTTAGAACCCCGCCACATTTCCATCATCCTCGCACCCCAATCCCATCCTTTCACTAGGCCAATAGTTGGTTTCACTTATAATCACCCCTTTCCCCATGATCCCATTCTATTTCCCTCCCAACAAAGAGAAGGAAACACACCCACTCCTCTTCCCACTAGTCCACAAATGCAGATCCAAACTAATCAGGCCATTATCAATGCCTTGTCGTAGAAGCAACTAAAAAACATAAACATTGTGCATGGTCTTAAGAAAATTCCAATCAAGACAACACCACCTCATACCAAATTTGTTTGATGCTACAATTGACGGCTTCTCCTCTTTGCATCCACCATTTTTACACATTAAGCATTAAATACAAAAACATCGAGATTCCAAATTATTTGTGAGATAGGATGAGGGGAACCATTTAAAGACATTATGATAAACAACTCCTTGGATTCCTTAAATGGGCTACTCAAATCTATTTTGTAAATGCATTTTTCCAAGATTGTCGAATTGGCATATACATGCAAGAAATTAGAAGCATGGAATGTGACCTTTAGAAAAATTCTCGTTGAGTCCCCAACAATGCTCTCATAATCATATCACACAAACGATGGCAACATAGCTATACAAGATATGGCTGTGAATTTGGAAAGGGAGTTAGCAGAGAAAACTAAAGAACCAACACAATAGTATGTTGTGTATATGGATATTGAGCTTAAGGCTAAGAATCTTATTATGCATATAAAGAGTTTGAAAGATTGAGACTTGAATTTTCAAGAAGAGCTCTTGAAAATTTTGTTTGACCAAGCTCTTGAGACATTCACCAATGAAGTAGCCAAATAATGTTAGAGAGTGGTATCAATTATAGAAGCCTAGGTGTTCCTTTCTTCAATTGCCATGATCCCCTTCAAGAGACATCGCTTAAAGTAATAACAACGTATGTATTGCCTTCAATAATGTATGATCACTCCCTACCATCTCAGTTAGAACTCTTCTACATGACTCAATTCAACCCACTACATGGGATTCAATCCCCAAACAAAATCCATTCAAATATTCTCTGGTACTATGACGGTAGTAATCGAGCCTCCACAATCATTGCCCGAATGTTTCAAAGTTGAAAATATGGAAAATTGTCTTATTCACCTCCACTAAAATCATTTAGCAACACTATTCCCCAGAGTTAATAGGTCCCAACAATAGTCAATAATAAATGAGTTATGCACTCTAGTGACTTCTCAATTGATCATACACATCTAGAAAATATGTTTTTGATGATCAAGATGTGATAAATTGAATTCATTTGTAGAATTCAACTCAAGATGCAAAAATCTCTTCCTCCATAGTAACACATATCATTTTTTGAGTAAAATTTTAGTTCAAATTGCCACATGCTAACTCTATGTATGCCATTGAACATGATTGATTTAGTTCACACAATTCTTATTTGTAAATGAGCTTTTGTACGATGAAATAGTTGGCTTCCTCATCAAATTTATGTGACAAACCATAGTAATGTAGATAGTGAGTTAGATGTATAATTAACCTTATTTCATTCTATATCCATTCCATTGCACCAACGTTGGTTCCATGTAGTTGACACTTCTTGTGTGCTAACTCCCATACATGTATAAAACAATTTTTTGATGATGGGTAGTTGACTTTCTTTCGCATACAAGCTTCTTTATATGTGAAATTTCAATTTTGTAGCCTTCTTGATTTTTCTACAACATCTAGTGAATTGTACTATATTCTTCAATCTTCTTTCCAACACCCTACAACTTATAACATCAACCCTTCAACATTTTAATTTAGCTCTTCATCTTATCAACATTATTGCTTTAGACCAAATGGTTGTGAGTTATGTATATTTTGGAACAAAGTATACTTCTAGGGTTAAAAATGATTGAGATATAATAGACACTCAAGATTAAAGCCCCTTGCACCCTTGATTTATGTATGGATCTATGCAATTGATGTAGTTGTTCACACTCTATGCACTAGAGTATTATAGTATATCTTAACACACACATTTGGGGGTTGACTTGTGGACCGGCATAATGTGACTTGGACTTATTGAAATTGGTACTAAGATTCATGTTTATCATGACAATGAGTCTCAAGTAGAGGGCTCCAAATGTTTGCAATAAAGTTGAACCTTATTGATTATTACAAGCTTGGAAAAGCAACTTAGTGTCCCCATTCCAAATATATTTCCAAGTTTCCTAAATTTAGAAAAGCAAATTTGGAAGTCTTCTAATACTTTACCAAAACCAATTGAAAGAAAAAAGACAGTGGGGTGTTTTTGAAACCACTCTTTTTATTGTGCAGGGAGRTCATATCATAGAACATTTGAAAGAAAATAATGTAAATTGTATTTATACTTGCAATTGCTACTATATATGTGGTTAGGTAGGACTTGTGTATCATACTTACAAATATATTTTAGAGTGTAATAAGATCTCAATCCATTCCATTTACAACCAAACATGTATTTGTGACATGCATTTGATMAGGTTTTCACATTTCTTTATTGCTCTAATTTGGCACACAAATTTGTAGATGGGACTATTTTTTATGTTTAATTTTACTTGCTTAAACTTATATTAGGATGTGTTTTTGTTGATATATCTTACTTAAGTGATAACCAYGACAAGGAGTCCTAATTTTTGTCCWYCTACATAGCTTCAAAGTTAGAGCAATCTTAGCTTAAAAATTMTTTTATTTCTTCAAGCTTTGTATTGGAAATATTGCAAGATGTTTCCTAATTCTTTGTTTGTTGAGCATCCACCACCTACAAGAGATGGAATGTCGTGTGACCACCTAACTCATATCAACAATTATGATGGCTTATGCTTGAATAATTCCCCCCTTATGGGAGTGTGCTATCCCATGTGGGGTAACCATGTCATAGGGTGAGATCTAAACCTAGTGAAGGAAAAAACACCACCTCACTTTCACAAACATGGAAAACCCCCATGAACACTCAAATTTTATATCAAAAATAAAGATACATGAATTTTAACAACCCATGTACTTTCTTTAATTAATGCAAAGTGTCATTGTTTTTTGGGATACTCACCCTAGGGTTACAAGAATGATCATTATGAGAATTTTTCCTTATAAATGTCATTAAATTAATTTATTTCAAATGGATGTGATGCTTATGGAATGTGTTAGGAAATAAACATCCACACTAAAAATAGTAGGAAAAGAGAAGACATATTTAAACAAGAAACTAAATGACAAACACCGTATGCATAGATTTTATCCTATAAACCCAAACGGGAAAACCAACATTCCTTGAGTGTCTTGCTCTCTTGTTGTCTTATTCATTCAGAATAAAGAGTTGCATGACTAACCTTGGTCTACACTTAGACACAATAGCCATCATACTCTTTTTCTTTACACAAGAACAACCCTACAACCAATTTGGCTTACATCTACATGACTAGTGACCTTTTGCTAAATATTAACATGAACATCAACTTCATATAATTACAATGCACCTTATTTATAGGCTTTACAATATGCAAAACCCTAAATCATGGTGCCCTAAAATGGTTAAGATCCACGCAGATGATCGACTTCAAATCCTGTGAATCTTGAGATTATGTTACAATCAACTTTAGTGGAATTACCAATCGGTTACCAGTCAACCTCTAGTCGGTATTTATTTGGTTTCCACTTGACCTCATGATGACCTCTTGTTCATTGACCTTTCAAATTTTCCTTCAATCACTTCGACTTCGAATTTCTCGATCGATCCTTCACTCAGTCAATCCACCTCAACTAGATAGTTGGATGATTGTTCTGTCACTGCAAATAATATAACAACCCAATATTCTCCCACTTGTTGTCTTCTTTGTTGATACAGGAGAACATGAACATTTTTTCACCGACCCCGGGCAACAATGACCATTACTTCTCTACACCAAGAGAACTTCACAACACTCATGGAATTGATCAAAGATTCTGCAATGTTTTCCAATGTGTCTACTTTCTCCAACAATACCTTGTTGCTTTCCACCATGTCTCTCACAAAATGCTATTGCACATCAATATACTTTGTCCTGGAATGATAAGCCAAGTTCTTTGCCAGGAATATTTCACTTTGACTGTTGCAATTTATCTTCATATCTCTTTTCTCAAACCCTATCCTTGAACACAATCAATGCAACCATACTACTTCTTTGCTTCCATGAGTGGTTCCCATGTATTCAACTTCTAATGTCAATAAATCTATGACGAATTGTCACTTATTCATCCAACCAATTTTTCCACTAAACATCTTGAACACATATCCACTAGTCAACCTTCATCGATCCAGATCTCCAGCCCAATCTACATCGACAAATCCATGTACATCTACTTCACTATCAACTTCAAGTTTCCCTTGGTAGCATATATCACAATCTTTTGTGCGACAAAAATACATGAACACTCTCTTGACAATTGTCTAGCTCTCTTTCCTAGGTGTTGACATGTATCTGCTCAATACTCCCACTGCATGTGCAATGTCTAGTTGAGTGCAGACCATCACATATAATAGACTACCAAAAGCACTTGCGTAGGGAATGCATGTCATGTCCTCTACTTCTTTCTATGTCTTTGGACACTGTTCAACAATTAGTTTTTCTCCCACAAGAATTGGCACCTTAACTGGTTTGCAATCCTGAATGTTGAAATGATTTAAGAATGTTTCAATGTATTTCCTTTGGTTCAACCAAATATTTCTAACTACCCAATCTCTTTTGATCTCCATTCCCAGAATGAAGTTTGTTGCACCTAGATCCTTCATGTCGAACTTGGAGGATAATTTCTTCTTCACCTCCTTTATTGCGTCCATGATGTTTCCGACCAACAACATGTCGTCAACATATAATGCTACATATATGGAACACTGACATTCTTCCTTGGAATATACATAGTGATCATCCTTGCTTGTCACAAATCAAAATTTAAGGATGTAGGTGTCAAACTTCTGGTACCATATTCTTGGCGATTACTTTATACCATAAAGGGACATCTTCAATTTGTACACTAGCTCTTTCTTTCCCTTTACTGCGAATCCTTTAAGCTGTTTCATAGAGATTTCCGCTTCTAGGTTCCCATGTAGGAACATTGTATTTACATTCATTTGCTCTATTTCAAGATCAAATGTTGTAGTCAGAGACATTAGTACTCTAATGGAAGTTAATTTTACAACATGGGAAAAAATTCTCACCGAACTCAACTCCTTTAACCTGGGAATGTCCTTTCACTATCAATTGAGCTTTGAATTTTTTGACTTGACCAGTTGTGTTCAAATTTTTCTTGAACACCCACTTACTACCAACAAGTTTTTTTCCACCAGGTAATTCAAACAAATCCCACATCTTATTTTTGTGCAAGGATTCCATTTCTTCAATCATGGCATCCTTCCATAGATTACCATGTGTCAAGTTGATTACCTCCCTGATCAACTTGGGCTCCTCGTCAGTGGCAGATAACACAAATTTGGAACAGAAATCAGGTGGACTATAACTTTCAATTGGTTTTCTTACTTGTTCAAACCTCCTTACAACCGAATTCAATTGTTCCACCTCATCATTTGATTCAATTGACTCATTTGAATCATCTTCTTCATTCCTCAGTTCAAACCTCACCTTCTCTGGATGTTTCTCTATTTGAACCTCTTCAAACTCAAAAGTTCCTTCGATTTTCTTGAATACCACATCTCGATTGTACACTGTTTTCCTTGATGCATGATCCCATATTTTATACCCTTTCATTCCATTCTTGTACCCAATGAAAATACACTTGACCACCTTCTTGTTCGACTTGATTCTCTTTTCCTTGGGAACATGCACAAATGCATCACAACCAAATACTTTTAGATGTGAAAGTGAAGGATTCTTACCAAACGATACCTCATGTGGAGTCGAATCAACTAGCGCTGATGAAAGAGACCTATTTACCAAATATTTTATAGTGTTGACCGCCTCTTCCTAGATTTCTTATGCAAGCCTTGCGCCATTGAGCATGCTCCTTGCCTTGTCCATCACTGTCCTATTCATTCTCTTGACAAATCCATTTTTTTGTGGGGTATATGGTGTGGTGTTTTGTGTGCTATGCCACGCTACTTGCAGAACTTCTCAAAATTCATTCCATAAAATTCACCACCATTGTCAATTTTGTTAGAAAAATAGGATCGTGGATAAATAAAATAAAACAAATGAGGAAATAAAACATTGAAGATACACCATACAATAGAGACACAGATATATGTGGTTCACCCACTGTGGGCTACATTTACGAGATAAATTTTCAAGTCCTTCCTTTTTATTATCCAGCAAAATGAAGGGATACAACCTACAACACACTTGTTGCAACTTCCTCTTCCTTATCTCACAGTCTCCACTCTCAGAATACAATATTCATGATAATACAAAACCACAATACAATTCCCTCATAAGAGAGGGTTGCCTTCTAGGGAAAAAAAACCTTAAAAACAACTTCTATCATCAGATCTGCGACCTTATAATGAATGGTTCAGATTGACTACGAAGTCACAATATTTTACAAGGAAATATTTCCCAATATTTTGCTTCGGGGGCAGCCAGGGGGGGATACAAAAAATGCCACCCCCCCTAGACCCCCCTGGTGACATTTATGGGGGTAAATCCCCCATACGCCCCCTGTTATGGAATGTGGTCCAAGCACGACTGAAACAAACCTCTGAATCAAGAAGATAATCAAGCTCCACAACCAACAAATTCTTAGCACCTTGATATTCTTATCTCTCTGGTTTTCTACAAGAGATTTAAACTCTTTGAATTTCTTGAAAACCTCTAATTTATTCCTTAAGAAATATATCCATGTATTCCTGGAAAAATAATCTATGAAGGAGACATAGTACATGGATCCACCAAGTGATGGGACTGTTACAGGCCCAAACACACCAAGTACAAATTGCATCCTTTATCTGGAGTAGTCTTTTTCTCATTCAACTACTTCTCATCGGATCTCGTACTGGATTTTTTCGCCTTCAACTTGCAATTCATTTTGCAATACCCAACTTTACCACATTTCTAGCATCTTCTTGTCGACTAAACCAAGGATTTTGATCTACCCTTCGACTTAGACTTTCTAATGCAGAATTTGCCTTTATCTTCGTCGACTAGTCGACCTCTCACCATTAAGGCATCTTTGGTCGATCCTTCCATGTTCTTCTGTCTCATTTCTTCTGATAATAGAGATGCAACCACATCTTCTAGTGCTAATGTGGTTGAATTACTCCCTATAGCCACGACTAAGTTATCCCAGGAATCTAGCAAATAACATAAAATACTTATACATTTCTCCCCCTTAATGATTTTATTATCCACAAACGATAACTGACTTATTATAGTATTGAATGCATTCAATTTCTCAGTTATTAAGCTCCCATCAATTATCATCAAAAGATACAGTTTATTTCTAAGGAACAACTTATATACCAGGGATTTCAACTAGTACAAGCTTCCCAACTCGTCCCACAATTTCTTGGTCGAGCCTTCACCTGAGACATTCAACAACGCCAAATATGCAAGACAAAGTCAAATTGTACTCCTTGCCCTTCTTTCGAGTTTCTCCCATTCTTCCCTCGAAATACCTGTCGAAATGGTGCTTGGATAGACCACTGCCCATTGTTATTGATCTGCAAGGGGATCTTTAATTTTAAGCTTCCAAAGCTCAAAATTCTAGCCATTAAATTTTTTGATCTCTATCCTCGAATTGCTTGCCATTTTTTCAAGCACAACTTTAAATATCTCTAATTTAGAACTCTCACTAGACTAAGGGTTTAGCTCAGATCCAAGATCTTCTTAACCTTGCTCTGATACGACTTGTTAAAAACAACTTAGCTAAGCTATGATACCACATGCTAGGAAATAAACATCTACACTAAACCTAGTAGGAAAAGAGAAGACATATTTAAGCAAGAAAGTAAATGACAAAAACAGTACGCAAAGATTTTACCTTGGAAACCCAAACAAGAAAAGAAACATTCCTTGAGCATATTTCTCTTTTGTTTTCTTATTGATTTAGAATAAAGAGTTACATGACTAACCTTGGTCTACACCTAAGACACAATTTCCATCATACTCTCTTGCTTTACACAAGAACTACTTTGCAACCAATTCGACTTACATCTACATGACCAATAACCTTATGCTAAATATTAGCATGAACATCAACTTAATATAATTACAACGTGTCTTATTTATAAGATTTACAATATGCAAAACCCTAAATCATGGTGCCCAAAAAAGGTTACAGATCCACGTTGATGATTGGCTGCAAATCGCAAAATCTCAGGATTTTGTTATAGTCGACTTCAGTCGGATTACTATTCGGCTACTAGTGGACCTCCAGTTAGTCTTTAGTCGATTGCCACTTGACCTCTTGTCGATTGACCTTTCGACTTGCCCGTCAATATCTTCGACTTTAACTTTCCCAATAGATCCTTCACCTAGTCGATCCACCTCGACTAGACAATCGAATGATTGTTCTATCACTGCAAAGAATATAACAACCCAACATAATAATCTACTATTTCTAATTTATATCATTTAATTTTCTTGTGAGATGAATAATTATCTTCCCCACACACACACACATATATAACACCACTTCACTTCAATTGTGGAATAGTACAATTTGATAAAATTATGCTAACTAAATATTAATACATTTAGTAAAAAGAGTTGCATTTACACTCACAAAACCTATTAATATAAATAAATTCATATATTGTTATGACTCAATGAAAGTCATCAACTACAATCGACCTGGTTATGAACCTAAGTAATCTTAAAAGTTGTATAATTACAAGAAAACATAGGAAAGCTTAATGAAATCCATGCCGAACATGGATATTGTGAACAAGTGGTTTCAACTTTTTAGTATCCAACTTGGCAGTTTAAAAAACCCTACGTGTAGCTCAACAAGTTGCTATTGATTGAATGCTTTTAATGGATGTCTTTAGAAAGTTGTGTATGTATGTATGTTTTTTAATCACATTTATAAAGTTTTTCATGTAACACATTCATGTAAGGATTGGCATTTGTGTTAAAGAAAAAACAAACTTATGCTTGTAGTGCATGAATGTGATATTTTCATTTTGTATAATGTAAAGTTTATGAAAAAAAAGATATTATGTAATTTTATTATATAATTATAGAATATATTATTGTGTTGAGAGACTTTTTTTTAGTTTTTTTTTTTTTAATAAAAAGTTGTATTTCTTTAATTTAAATTATTATCAAAATAATATATATGGTAAAACTAGCCACCTGTTCTGCCATAGATATGGAAATCAGAATATGTGGCGCACTGTCAAGTTTTTGTTGAAGTATGATACTAACTGGATACCCTAAACTATGCAACAACATATCTACATCCATGGTTGTTCTGAACAGAGATACATAATAAAAGAAAAAGAAATTAGACTGTGGGTGAAATCGATTTGTCGTCACCATTTGGAGGTCGTGGAGCAAACACATAAGATTGGCAGCAGGTTGGGCATATGTGCTTGGTTGGCTTGCTTGAGAGGATGTCGAACAGAGCATCTGGGCATCTACAGAGGGTACTTTGGTGATGAAGTTGATCTACTGCGTCTCATCTCATTTCAAAAATTAGTTGTAGATGCTCCTCTGAGAAGCATCATGTGCTAGGCGACACCGGTGTTGAAGCTACAGGTGGCTGAGAATCATCAACATGTGGAGACGCCTCTTCATGCTTCGTGGTAGGAATTTCTTCTTCAACGGGGCAACTCTTCGTTTCTAGAGCAAAATCGCCTTCTAGGGAATGATGACCAGAAGTGAGGGGCAGAGTTAGTATATTGGAGGCAGAGAAGAGGAAGGAGTCTGGATGTGTCAAAGGAGGAGAAAAAGGGACCTCTTCCTTAACATAAGACATGGGTTGATCGTCGTCCATCCAATTTTGGGTAGATCCAGGTGAATTATTCAAGGAAGGACCAACAGGGTGAACATGAGAGATGGGGGACAGAATTGGTTCAGCGGAGGGGCTGGGACGACAGTGTCGAGCAGAAAAGCTATAGTAGGCTGGACCCCTCTTGGGATTTCCCCTTTCTCGAGGCATTGGGAAAGCTGGGGAAAAAATGGAAATCAGGAGGAGGAGAGGACGCCTAGAGGAGAAAAAACTAGAATGGGAGGGATAAGCCAGTGTCTGGACCTGAACAAAAACATGAACAATTAGACAATTTCCAATTCTTACCTCCATATTTTCTACTGAATTGATAGTGGAGAGCGCCATTAAGGCCGAGTTGACATAACACAAATGACTTGTACCAGGTCGGGCAGACTTCATCTTGCGCTTTGAGTGCACCATTAAAGCAAGCTTCCAACACAGGTGCACCACTATTCCCATCGAGTGAATGTTACTCATGCGTAAGGGACAGAGGGAGAGGGTGGCGGCTTGGGGTATTAACTTCACAGCTTGCATGGTTGTTAGATGTCACCCCATCCGAGGGGAGAGACTCTTTATAACTTAGTATGGAAGAGATTTGTAAATTTTTCCATACTCAATTTGAAAGTAACCCATCATATATATATATATATATTATTCTAAATGAAAAAAACTATGAAATGTGAATACATTTTATTTTTACGATCCAAGACATGTAGGGAATTTACCAAAAGTTATAATTATTGAAGATTATTTCCCATCTATGAAAAATTATAAGCATCAATGATCTTAATTTCAAATTTATCATGAGCTGAAAGGGATCAAGTCTCTCGAGGCACAAACCTTTTTTAGAGTGCAAAATTTGAAATAAAAACTGAAATTTTGCATTTAAAAAAATGTTTTCACCTCGAGGGATTTAATCCCTCTTGGTGCATGATAGTTTTGAAGTTAAGATGGATCTACGTTTGTCGTAGGATGAGTGTACAACAGACATAAAGAGATCAGTTAATGGTCGATTTTCAAATGTAAATTGAGCATTCACTATAAGGAGTGCAGTGTACCTAGGGGGGTAATATGGGGTACCTAGAGAGGTACCCAAGGGGAGTAAGAATAGATAGATGGTTATGTATTTATATGTAATGAAGGCCATTAATAGTAAATAAGGCCTATGTAGTAGTGTGAGCACAACTATTGTAATAAGGCTTATTAGAAGGTCCCACCTACTAGAAGGTTCATTCTCTAGAATGTTCTTAGGAGGTAGATAGTATTATATAAAGAAGTATAAGCAATGTAATGAAGGATGGTGAAGATGATTGTGATTGGAGCTTAGCTCATTATAAGTTTGCTCCCTCAAAGAAGCAAGTGAACATGAGTAGATTCCTTTCATAATAGGATCAATTGTAAGGTGTTGACCTACCTTAAGGGTTTGATATTAATAAAGTGTGCATCATTCTTATCTTATTCTTGGATATATTGTATGAGATTTTATATTCAAATTTGAGGCACTTAACAAGTGGTATGGGAGCTCTTTCTTGGGTAAAAAAAAGGGACA
>JASDQU010099140.1:9088-21374 GCA_032191745.1 Picea mariana
CCACTTTCCTTATTTTAGGGTTAATTCACTTCTAATTTCTCCATTAAATTTATTATTGAAATAATTTATTTATTTTTCACTTTGATTTATAATACACTCATTACTTCACTTTATTATTTACCTTTTCAAATCTCTTAAACCACTTTGACTACTTTGACATTTTGGGGCTTCTAAATGACATATGAGGGTCCTCCAACTTCGTAAGGCCATAACTCTCAAGCCGTGAGGAGTTATGTGACATTCCACATACCACCAGAAATGGAATGACATGTACTATCCATATAGAATAATATTATTTGAAAATATATCATAACTTATACCGTTATCCATCAAACAAACTTGGGTCCATTACCCAAACCTGGGGTCTCCAAATTCTCATGGCCATAACTCTCTAATTGTGAGGATTTGTGTGGTGTTCCACATACCACCGGAAATGGAATGACAAGCACTATCTATCTAGGATATTTTACCTAAAAAATTCATTATCCTTCATCTCATTATTCCACAATTAAGCATAGGTTATCTTACTCCGCAAAGCGTCTTCCCGTGAGAGCTTTCACCATAAGGGGACCACTTTGGAGTTCATCCATCTTTACTTCTTATCAAACAAGACAAGACAATAATGATTCATATTTGCATCAAACAATCTTGGGTCCATCACCAGAACCTTTCTGTTGCGTGGATTTCTTCAAGGGTTGACATCAATGACAACCAACCTTAATCAACATGATCTTGGTTGCAGAGATAACTCAAGATCTGATTATAAAATGTTTTTCATAACATGAAAGAATTGAGAATAACTTGATTCGATCTCCTTGTTGGTTGGGCACATCTATTTGGTTGGAACAATGGAGAAGATGACTGCAACAGTAAATCTAGGAAAACTCAGTTTAGAGAAATGGTTGTATCTCCCAAACCATGTACTTTCTAAGAAAATCTCTTGCAATTTATTCAAATTAGGATGTTTTTCGCAAAACATGTGTTTTATATTTTCTAGATTCATCTTCATCAGCTCAAAAATCACGCGGGAAGATCGCTGCTGCTAATTTGGAATGTATTTGACTGAGAACATTTGACCAGGGGTTGGAGGCTGCCATGTTGGAGTTGGGTGTGATCTAATGAACACCACTCCATCTTGGATTTGTAACCTTCAAAACTCGTGTGGTCGTTTCTCATTTAAGGAGGTGTATGTATGTCAATTAATGACCTCAAGTAATCGAAGTGAACCAATGGTGCAAGAACTGAACTAAAACAAATTTTCATCAACAAGATCAACTTAAAATCGATTTAATCTATTAAATACGTAGGAATAAATAAAAATAAGCAACTTTCACCTCTATATTCTTGGAAAAAGGGTTTGGCTTCAAAAGCATAGAGATGTATGAGAAAATGGGGAATGTCTAGGTATGAAAGTAGGATGTAAGTGGTAAAATTCCAACTCAATTATCGAAAGATGTGACAAAATGGGAGGCCAAATCTCCCCGAATTGGATATTTGCATGTCCTCATGCAAAACAAATCCATCCTCAAAACTTCATCAAATCCCTCCATCATTTACGAAAACGTTCAAATTTCCCCCTTCCTTGTTTCCCATTTTAGCAACTGAGCAATCGAGATTCCTTGGACCATTTCCTTGCATGCCTGTACATTTTATTATTTTGGTAATGCAACTCATCAATCTTATCCCAGAATTTTGTACTCTGTATTTTCAATTCCTTATTTTTCTCTTTTACAAACATGTCTAGTATAGCATATTTTTGTAACTCCTCTTTTAGTTTCTTCTTTTCCTTTTGTAGTTTGACAAAAGATTTATGATTCATAAAAATTGAAGAGGTTATTCCTTTCGGGGTTTCCTTACCATACTGAGATACAAATGATACAAAACTTTGAGGGTTTGAATGCTTAGTTATTTCATCTTCTTCGAAGCTAGAAACACATTCGATGTTCCATTTGTGCTCTCCTTTTCAAACTTTAATTCAAATGCAAATTGTTTGATCCTATGTTGTTTGAGGAAAAGGAGACAAATTATGGACAACACATACCTTTTGTTGTTGTGTCATACTCTTGGTTATTCTTTGATCTACGGGTTCCTTTGATGAATTACCCTTTTCTCTTCAAACTAACTTCCTTTTGCGATATCATTGTGGTTGAAATATGAAACCCTTGGCTCCAAGGTATTTCTTATCATCTACATGATCCTCTACCACCATTTCATTATGATACTAATTGAATGAATTTCGACTTATAAATTTGTCCCATGTAGTCCTGCCACAATCAACATCTTGACCAGACCATGGTGGTACAAGATTTTATGAGGGTTTTTAGTGTTCTTTTTTACTTGGCTTACCCCCAGAAAATCTAAAAGGTTCTCAACCCTTGCCTACCAACTCACCGGAGGGATTTCCTCAATGGACTGAAGTCCAAGACATCACCACTCCACAAGTGGAAAGAACTGACTCTCAAGAACGGTTCTGAATTTCCAATTCTCGAGAGGACTTTCGACTTCACCCCGACTCTGAGAGACATATTATGCGAGTGAATTCTTCCAAAGACTTAGTTGTTTTATCTTCTGGATCCCCGACTGGACCTTTTCCAGGATTTGAGGACCAAGATCCTTTTTGGGCTACTAGTGTTTTTAGACGGGATCTCTTTGGCTCAGGAGCAGGTGTTGATATCACCGTCTCACTTGTGTTCCCCGAAACCTCTGATCCAGACGCAATAAATTTTACTACTGCTTATTATTTTCCTGGTACAGAAGCTCCGCGAGCTGACCACATATTGACTCTCCCTTTACAAATGGTCCATTACACAGATTCTACGAATATTCACACCGGGATTACCGCGTCTAGTCAAGCCCCCATTGGAACATCATTTTCGCCCAGAGTCACCATGACACTTCCCCCAGGATACCATGAATTGAATGCCTTTATTCCTATTTCTACACAAATCACATCCAGAATTCCTAGTGGTCCCACTTCTTCTGGCCACTCTCCTCCCGATTTCATTTCGGCACTTCCTCCGCCCCCTTTCAGAGGACCTTTTCCATCCTCTATCGGCGGCACTGATCCTAGTGGCACCATTCAGTCTTTCACACCAAATTACCAAATTCCTGTTGGTGGAAAATTTCACCAAGGAGGTTTGACTCAACCCACCCTTGTAGGGAAAATTCCAATTGGAACACAAATCCCAAATAGAACACAACCCCCAGTTGGCACACAACCCCCGATTGGAGGACAACCCTCACCGACCCCACCCTATGGACAAAACATACCTCCACCCTTGGCCCAGTATTGGAACCATCTCATACAACATAACCCTCAATCGACTAGGGGGAAATAGCCTCTGGCTACATCCGTTATACCTCTCAGTATAGGCCAACCATATCTAGGTACGTCTAATCCTATTTGGGGCTTGAACGCTCAACCCTACGCCCCCATTCAAGGGTACAACCCTATGAGTTACTTGCCTCCACAACAACCACCGAATCTGCCTAGATCTTCGCATTATATGCAAACTGCTTATGGTCCCACTGCTTTGCCAACGGGACTCCCTCCCCAAAGCCACCAGTACCTGCATGTGAATAGACATCTACCTTTCTTAATCACCCTGGACCTCCCGGATCTATCGAGGATTTTAAATGATATGATCTGTCACTCTTCCCAATGGACCGCTATACCAGCCAAGATACCATCTGACATCCCTAAATTCGATGGCAAAGCGGGAGAGGACCCGAACAATGACATCATGACTTTTCACCTTTGGTGCTCATCCAACTCCTTGATGGATGACTCTATTCGTTTACGCCTTTTTCAACAAACTCTCTCGGGTTCTGTCATGAAGTGGTATATAGAATTACCACAAGGTTTCTTCACCGAATTCAACACCCTCGCTATGGCTTTCCTCACCCACTACCACTTACCGATCCACTATGAAACAAGAACTGATATTTTGAGTTCTTTCAAACAAACCAAAGCCACTCACATCTTCGATCACATTCATGAGTGGTGACAAAGACGACGTCTCATCAAACTCGAACTTCCCGATCAGTTGCTGGNGGTCCCACTGGTTTGCCAATGGGACTCCCTCCCCAAAGCCACCATTACCCGCATGTGAATAGACAACTACCTTTCTTAGCCACCCTGGACCTCTCGGATCTGTCGAGGATTTTAAATGACTCGATCCGTCACTCTCCTCAATGCCCCGCTATACCAACCAAGCTATCGTCTGACATCCCTAAATTCGATGGCAAAGCGGGAGAGGACCCGAACAATCACGTCATGACTTTTCACCTTTGGTGCTCATCCAACTCCTTGATAGATGACTCTATTCGTTTACGCCTTTTTCAACGAACTTTCACAGGTTCTGTCGCGAAGTGGTATATAGAATTACCATGGGGTTTCTTCGTCGACTTCAACACCCTCGCTATGGATTTCCTCACCCACTACCAGTTACTGATCCGCTACGAGACAGGGACTGGAATTTTGAGTTCTTTCAAACAAAACAAAGCCACTCATATCTCCAATCACATTCACGAGTGGCAACGAAGACGACCTCTCATCAAACTCGAACTTCTTGATCAGTTGTTGGCATAGTGGTTCACGAAATCATTCATGAACGGCATTGGTCATGACATCGCCATGGGTGGAGTTGTCACAGAAGAACAAGCCATTAGTCATGCTCAATACCTTGACCTCGTTTACTCACAAACAGGTACTCTTTACGACTCACTCCCTGATGCACCTCGTCCTTCCACTTCCGCCACTTCAACTACTCCTGTTGCTTCTCATGCAACCGACGATGTGATTGGAAATTTCCATGCCCAACCACACTCTACCTCTAGCAACAAATCCAAATCCATTTCTTCTAATGTTCAAAATGCTCTGTCTCCTACCCGTCCCACCAGCAAGACTGTTGAGGTAAATGTTGTCCAATCTACCCCCGCCAGTAAAGACAAATCCAGAAAGGGAAAGGGTAAGAATAAGGAGGACAAAAATGCTTCACAAGAAGAGAGAACTAAAACTCCACCTATTGACGATAGGGATAAGCGCAAACCCTGATACCCTTGTCTTATCTATGGTGATGATCACTACACTAAGGATTGTCCACGACGCGTCGAGGTTACTAAGTTCCTTCAAGGGACCATGAAACTACCCACTCCAGCCATGTTGTCACAACCTTTCCCTTCTCAACAACAGGCCCAATTGGTCATTCATGACCAACCATCCCCCTCCACTACATCTTATGTCTTAATGTGTATATGTGATTCAAAGAAAAGTGACATCACACTTACCACTTGAGCCAAAGATTATTCTCCCTCTAAAGAGAAGGTTGATGTTATACCTCCTTCATTGGTCCAACCATCTCCCACGACTCCACCTACCAACGGTCCTCTTCATCTCGAACGACCAAGCCTCAACACAGTTCTTCACCCTCCTCCAAAGGGCGTCGTTCGGAAATCGGCTTTCAATCCTCATGCTCGTGCTGCTCAGAACTACAACATTTTTGAAGCTCTGGCCCAAGAACCATCTGCGATGTCAACCCTTGAAGTCCTTCAAAGTTGTCCTACACAACGGAAGGCACTGTTGAAATCTATCAGTGGAATCGACCCGACGGATACGAATTTAATAATTTTTTACTTGGAAGATCACATCCCAAGGTTACCCCCTCAACTCGCATTCCAAATACAAGTGATTGTCTCCAAAAAAAACATTTGTAGAACTGTTATCGACGAGGGTGCCTCGACGTGTGTCATGTCTATTACCTGCTAGAAATCCATCGGCTCTCCCTCTTTGACTGAATCCCATAACACACTTAAAGCCTTCAATGGCTCTGGTCTTAAGCCTTACAGTGTCCTTCCTTCATTGCCAATCACATTAGAAGGCAAAATGGTCTAAGTTGAAGTGGAAGTCTTTGACGCTCCTCTCGATTACAACCTTCTTCTTGGTCGTAGCTGGATTGATTCCATGCGCGTAGTTGTGTCAACTCTTTTTCATGTTGTACATTTCCCACAACAAGGAAAGGTAATTATCGTCGACCAATTATCCTTCTTTAACTCATATACATGTACTGGAAACATACTGTTCATCGCCAAACCCCCCCCCCGGATATGAGAATGTCGGTGTAGGTCTTCTCAAAGACTCTTCGTTAATGGGTACCTTCCCCATTCCACCACTCGATGTTCCAAACCTGTCTGTCACTTCAATCAACATGATCTCCACCTCGATTCACGGAACCCCTACGTCTCACGACCCATGGATGGTACCCAAACCTGGCGATCATCTTCGTTACGATGAAGAAATGTCTTTGATTTCAGTCGAATCTGCCTATCAGGCCATTCAATCGGCAACCCCTTCTACCCCCTCTCTTGGTGATTTATCTCCAGATCCTTTTCGCATCATTTTTCCCACGAATGAGATGATTATGTCTGTCATGGAAGATACCCCCTGGAACGATGGACATCACCATTCCATCCTCTTCCTGGAAAAACACACCATCGATAACTACCAACGGATCTCGACCCCGTCGACCGTTGTCATCATTTCAACTGTTCCCGAGTCCACACACGACGTGTTTTCTGAAGGGAACTTAAGCAATATCTCACCCACTCTTCACCTCGACATATCCATCAAACCTAGAATTTTTGAAAATGTGCATATCGGAGCTTCGTGTTCCCCTGATGAAATCGTCACCTACAAGTCACTTTTCAAAGAATTTTGTGACGTCTTCGCGTGGAACTATGAATAAATGCGGGGCATTGACCCCGACATTGTGATACATGAGATCAAGACATACCCAGATGCTAAACCCATCCGGAAACGCCTTCTTCCAGTTCACCCATGTAAAGCAGTCGCTATCAAACTTGAAGTCGAGAAACTTCTCAAAGCCAGCTTTATTTACCCAGTGTCCCTCACTGATTGGGTTTCCAATCTTGTCCCGATCGACAAGAAACAAAGCACAATCCGCGTGTGCGTTGATTATAGGGATATTAACAAAGCTTGTCCTAAAGACAACTTTCCTACCCCCTTCGTCGATTAGATTGTCGACGATTGCGCCAGAAGCAAAATCTTCTCTCTAATGGATGGTTTCTTCGGATATAATCAAATCAATATTGTTCCCTAGGATCAACACAAAACCTCTTTTATTTGTCCTTAGGGAACTTTTTCTTATCGAAAACTTCCTTTTGGTCTTAAAAACGCTGGCGCAACTTTCCAGCATGCTATGTCTTATGCCTTCCATGATATCAAGCACATCATGCAGCCATATCTTGATGAATTACCCGCTCATTCCATGCGTCGGGTCGATCATCCCATACACCTCCGAGCCATTTTCCTCCACTGTCGGTTTTACCATATATGCTTGAATCCTCACAAATTTGTTTTCTGCGTAGAATCCGACAGACTTCTAGGCTTTATTGTTTCACATCAAGGGATCAGGGTAGATCCTTTAAAGGTCGAGGCAATTCTCAATCTCCCTCCTCCTTCTACACTTCGCCAGTTACAAAGTTTGCAAGGGAAAGCAAACTTTCTTCGTCGTTTCATCCCGAACTATGCCGAGATAACTCTTGGATTTACATGACTACTCAAAAAGGGGTCTGAGTTCGTCTAGGATACCATCTCAAACAAATATTTTGAAGCTCTGAAACTGTCCCTGACACGTGCTCCGCTTCTTTTCCCCTCTGATTAACGTCGCGATTATTTCCTCTACCTTGCAGCCTTGAATTACACCATCGCTATGGTTCTTGTCTAGGAGGATGATTCTCATGGCGAACATGTTATCTATTACTTGAGTCGAAGTCTAACGCCTATTGAAACCAAGTACTTACATGTCGAAAAATTGGCCTTGGCAGCCATCCAAGAAGTTCAACGTTTGCAGCACTATATCCTCTCTCGCAAGACTACGGTAATTTCTAATTGCAACCCTATGCAACACATTATCACACGTCAATTGCTAGGGGGAAAATACTCCAAATGGATCGTGATACTCCAGGAGTTTGACTTGGAATTCGAATGAGCTAAGTCCAAGAAGTCCTTAGTGTTTGTCGAGTTGATATGCGACTTTCCCTACTCTGAAACGGAAAATGTACCAGCCGATTCATTACCTGATGAATCCCTTTTCCTAATCAGTTCCGACGATCTTTGGTACAATGATATCATCATATATCTCCAAACCCAGACTTTCTGGCCCAATTTGTCCAGTACAGATCGGCGTCGAATACGCTACCAAGCTCGTCAATATATTATCCTCGGTGTTTTCCTTCATTGTTGTGGGATTGACTCAGTTTTTCGACGTTGCCTCACGTTTGACGAAGTCGAGAAAGCCTTAAATAATTGTCATTATGGAGCCTGTGGTGGTCATATGTTCGGGTATGCTACTGCCCAGAAGATATTAAGAGCAGGGTATTTTTGGCCTTCTTTATTTAATGATTGCATAATCGTCATCCAAAAATGCCACGCTTGCCAGACCTATAACCCTAAAATACGGTCACATCCTTCTCCTCTTCACCCTGTGGTCTCCGTTGGTCCCTTTGCGAAATGGGGTATCGATTTTAAGACATGTCACCCCCACTTGGCCGGGGGGCATGGATACATTATTGTAGCCGTAGATTATTTTATGAAATGGGCCGAGGCGATGTCGATATTTGACAATACTAGAAAGACAACATCATTATTCATTTTCAATCACATCATAGTTCGTTTTGGTGTTCCTCAAGCTATCGTCACTGATCACGATAACCACTTTAGAAACTTCATGATGTCCGAACTCACTGAAAAGTTGGGTCTTCACCATGAAAACTCAACGCCCTATTACCCACAAGCCAACGACCAAGTTGAAGCAATTAACAAAGTTCTCATAACCATGCTTCGACGAATGATAGGGATTCACAAAACAAGTTGGCACAAAATGTTGTTTTCAACATTGTGGGCTTACCGGACATCCGTTAAGTCTACTACCGGGTTTACACCATTCTAGTTAGTCTATGGTCTAGAAGCCATCCTCCCGATTGAATGTGAGATACCCTCCTTAAAACTAGTCATCGAACTCCTACCAAACACTTCTGCCGAGGAAGAATGTCTGTTGTATCTCATGCGATTAGACGAAACTCGACACGATGCTATCCTAGTCATAGAATCCCAGAAGAAACTTGTCAAGGCCCAATACAACAAACATGTCAAGCCTCGCATTTTCTCCGAAGGATATCTGGTTCTCCTTTACGAACAAGATCGAGATATGATAGGAGATGGAAAATTCGAAGCCATGTGGCAAGGTCCTTTTATCATTAGACGAGTTTTGGAGAAAGGAGCTTATGAGTTAGTAGATTACGACGGTATCCCTTTAAGTGAACCCAGAAATGGGTTGTACTTAAAGAAGTACTATTCATAAGATCACCTGTGCACGAGTACTTGTATTTTATTGTATCATACTTCTTCTGTGTTACTATAGTATGCTTTTTTCGGTATCTGTTCTTTGCCCTTATGCTACATTATGTTTGGTTTCCATATGTCGGAGTCTTCGCTACCCCACATTGGCTTTGCTGATGGCGCTAGCCATAGTACTCAAAACCTTGCTTCTACTACGGGGGAAATTTACTCCCCTACAAACGAACTTATCACTCTACGAGGTGTGTGCCTCGACTATGCGACCAACAATATTGCAGAGTATAGTGCCATTATCAAATTGTTGATTGATGCTATCTCACTCGGTATCCGTCACTTGGTTGTACGACTCGATTCGCAACTAGTAGTACTACAATTAAGTAATGTCTATGCTATTCGAAGTCCTACTTTATTATGGGTATATTTACGAATTTGCCTCTTGGAACGTTATTTTGATTATATTGAGTATCAACATATTCCTAGATGTCTAAATACATTAACTGATGCATTAGATAACTATGTATTAGACAGACATTTGGGCCATTTATAAACCAATCACATCACATAACATAAGATAAGCCAGTAGAAGGCGTACATATGTATATAACAATCAAAAAGGTTTTTACAAAAAAGTTCTGTCCAAGGACCAAAATTTCAAAATCTGAAGCTCATAGCTTCTACAAAGTAACGTCATGAATGACGCTCATGATAACACATGACTTCCCAGGCAACCCTACGAAGCAGTCGACCAATAGACTCTGACACGCCCACCGTATGGTGCTGATAACGCCACGAGACCTATCTGATAGGCATATTCGGAATGTCAGCAGTCAACCCATCTAATTTTTGTTCCACTGCCTCATAATCTTCAACGTCCCATCGTGGCATTGGAGCCACCTCTCCTCGTCATTGAATAGGAGAGGTACCCGGAGGTTGATAAGGCCCCGCATTTGTGTCATTCAAAAGAGATTTTTTATCAGTTCTTGAGCAAGCATAAAAACATTTTCATATGATAAAACTCGCAAAAACATTTAAAAAGTGAAAAAATGTGTACTTCTTACCTATATCTCCCCACTGAGCGTCCTCGGGTAGGGCCAAATCTGGATCTCCTCGGAAATCCAACCCAACATAGGCATAATCTTCGACCATCATCATCTGTGGTCGTAACTAGTCGAAGAAGGAATCATTGTATTTGATGATTGGCCCAGCTACATGTCGAGCCATAAGGTTGCACCACCTCAACATCCTTGGATCCTCTAAAGATGGTAAACCCCACTCAACCTGCAACCTCAACAAGGGAACCCTTTCAAGAAAGAAGGACACCAAAAGTGATCCATACCCGAATTTCTTTAGGTTACCTTTCCTACATTTTGTCAACTGCCTCTTTATGCTACGAAGGACTGTGTCTGACCAATTAAAAACCCGAGGCTCAGTACACTCTATGGCGTACCGAAAATAGCTCTGGAGAGCCATCTGTGGAGCAGCACTCCCATCCATACGAGCAATGGTGAACAAGATAGTGCGAAGGGTCAAATCCTGAACCCCCCAAATGGCCACCTTTCCTTTGCTTCTTTCCACCTCTGGAACACAGTACTGACGACAATACTCACTCATAGGAAACCCACCACCTCGGCTACCGGTCAAGCTAGCATGATACCTATGCCGTGACAGTCCTGTTAGGAAATAAATGTCCTCGATATCCAAGGACAATGTGTGGACCTCCACGTGGAATACTTGTTGGTCCACGTCCCACATATGAATGAGGTACTCCAACAGCCTGACTTGGGCCCTCATACCCGGGATTCGAAAGAATTTTAGGAGACCACAGTCTTGTAAAGTGGAAACGGTGCCCGGGTCATTCCCAACAATAGCATCATCTTCTTCATTCTCTCTTTTGCACCACTTCAGAACCATTGTGACGGTCAAATGTCGGCACAAGAACCATAAGAATAGGGTCAACAACTCTTTTCAAGCCTTGGCACATTTTTCATTGAGCAAAAATCAAAGCAAATTTTCATTTTGCGGTTCTCGTAGGTGCCCCTTTAGCACAGTGCAAGGTTCTCGCAAGTACCTTTGGGGCCACCTGCGAGAATCATGCATTCTCACAGGTCCCGTATGGCTAGCCTGTGAGAACGCCTGGGCACAAATTTTGGCCCTAAAACAAACTCAAAACTTGAAATTTGCCAATGAAAACAAAATATTGAACCATGAAAAGGTAGAAGACAGGGAGCTTACCTCACTGATAGAGACGGTTCGCCAAACGGTTGTTCGTACCTTTCGCAATCGAGCACTGAATTTCAAAGGCAAAAGAGGGGTTTTGGGCTAAAATCTTGGCAAAGTTACAATGATTATGGTAAAAGAACTTTTACCCACTTATATTTACTTTTTACCATTTTTGTTGGTTTTTATAATTGTTTTATTCATCAAACCTAATGCCTAATATCCCTATGAGTGCAACTTTTTGCAGACATGACGACTTCGAAGTCCACACAAAGGAGTATGGATCTTTTCTTTTTTTATCGCATGTTTAATTATTTTTTATGGTTTTTAGACAAAACCTCGAGCTTGGTCTTTGTTCGTTCTCACGCTCGAAAATACATGAGAACGTAATCGAGCACACTTTTATCACTTTTTCGGGCTCATAAAGGTTATACGAAAAAGGAACCCCCTAGAGTCCTCTTTAAGCTCTTTTCAGACTCTCTAAACATGAAAAGATTGCTGAGCGATCTTGCTATTTTCACGCTCGTTAAAGTATTTGAAGAAAGCATCTGTTGGGCGATAATTTATCTCTTTTTCGGTCTCATCAGACTATTTTACGAAAAAGGAACTGAGAGAGTTCTCTTTTGAGTGTTTTTCCAGACTCTATAATCATGAAAAACCTTCGAGTTTTCTATCTTTAGAATCATTGAACAA
>JASDQU010099141.1:0-11369 GCA_032191745.1 Picea mariana
TGAATGTCAGATAGTACTCACATCCACCCAAGGAAACTGATGACATGGGTCCACACACATCATAGTGTACCAAATCAAGTATATCAGTTGATCTACTGTCAATGCTCAGAAAGATAGTCTTGGTGTACTTCCCAAGAGCACACGCCCTCCAAACCTCTTGATGCTTAGTGCCAAACTATGGCAATCCTGTCACAATCTCCCTCAACACCGTCAGAGCTCCATGATGCAAGTGATCCATCCTCCTATGCTAAAGCTCACACAACTGACTGCTGCTGCTGCTACTAGCCCAAGCATGTAATGGTTTAAAATTGAGTCTGTACAGTTTCCCATCACGAGTCCCAATCACTCTAGTTGATGTGATACTGGATCCCTTAGGGTGAATGAGGACCTCGTCTCCTCAAAAAGACACTTCAAATCCCGTATCTCGAATGGTGGAAACTGATATCAGATTCTTCTTCAGCCCAGGGACATACACGACGTCCTTGAACACCATGGGTGGACTCAACTCCCTCTGAAAGGAAACTGTGGCACGTCCAATGGCCCTGACTATGGTGTTATTCCCCAGCACTATCTCCGACTTGATCCTAGTCCTTATAAGATCAGTAAAGTGCTCTCTAACACTAGACATACGACTTGATTCTCCACTGCCTATGTACCATACAATGGATGGTGTCTCAACTGTAGACAGACTGACAAGCAAGGACATCTCCCTCTCAAACTGAGAGGCGAACTCATCCTCCTCAGTTGATACTGTTGTACCACCCTGCTTCTTCTTCTTCCTATTGGGACACTGTCCAACATAGTGCCCCATCTTGTTACAAGCAAAGCATTTAACTTTGCTCATATCCTTCTACTGCTCACCTCCCTTCTGCTGCTGCTTGGCCCCACCCTTGGGACCCTTCTTGGTCTTCTCCTTGCCCTTTGCAGAAAGAGCAAGATCATCACCATCATCCCCACCATGCCATTGACTAGTAGATCCCGAGCCAATCTTGAGCTCTTCCTATACAAAGTCGTCCCAGAGTCTCTCCAAGCTAGGCATATGCTCTCTGGCTACAATGCCTCGTACAAAGCTCTCCCAAGGTTTGGAGAAGCCATTTGAGGCTGTCCTCACCAACTTCGATGGATCCATTATCTCCCACACAACTGCCAACTCATCACGAATTTGTGAAAATCTTGTGAGGAATGAGGTGACCGAATCATCCTTAGTCATCTCAGTATCCCTCAATTTCTCTTGGAGCACCATCTTCCGATTTTGGTTAGGGCTCTGGTAAAGGCTACACAAGGACTACCACATCTGAAATGCAAAGTCCTTACCAGAAACATGAGAAATAATATGGTCTTTCACTACATCTAGGATAGTCCTTTTTGTTAGAAAACATGATCGCGGAGAAATAAAATAAAACAAATGCGGAAATAAAACAAAGAAGATACACAATACAATAGAGACACGGGTATACATGGTTCACCCAATGTTGTCTACGTCCACCAGAGAAATTGCCAGGTCCTTTCTTTTTATTATCTAGCAACATGAAGGGATACAACCTACAACACACTTGTTGTAATTTCCTCTTCTTTCTCTCACAGTCTCCTCCCTTAGAATACAATATTCACCATAACACACAACCGCGATACAATTCCCTCATAAAAGAGGGTTGCATTCTAGGGAAAAAAATCCTAACATAACTTCTACCGTCAGATCTGCGAGCTTATAATGAACGATCGAGATTGACTACAAAATTACAATATTTGAATGGTAAAAAAACAAAAATTTTGGGGGCCATGAATTGTGTATCCTGCAGTTTCTTTCCTTGCATATGAATTAAAAAGATAATCAGGCTCCACAACTAACATTCTCCCACTTGGAGACTGATCAAAACAATTCCACTGCTGTTGTACTTGCTGGACTATGATCCACCTTGGACCTGACAAATTTCTCATCTTCACCTTCATTCTTGAAGGCCAACTAAAACTGAGCAGGAACTCAGTTTCTCCCTGGTTACTACCTTTGTTAACATGTTTGCAGGATTCTGGCTAGTATTTATCTTTTCCAACTTCAAATGTCCATCTTTCAAGATGGAATGTATGAAATGGTACCTGAGATGTATATGCTTAGTCTTAGAATGGAAGGCCGAGTTCTTTGCCAGATGAATGGCATTCTCAGTGTCACAGTACAACCTGCTATTCTCTTGCTTCTTTCCCAATTCCTCCATAAACCTCTGTAACCAAATCATCTCTTTACTAGCCTCTGTAGCAACAACATACTATGCTTCCGTTGTCGAAAGTGTAACAACCTTTTGCAGTTTTGAAATCCAACTTACTATTGTTCCACCTACAGTAAAAACATACCCTATGGTGCTCCTCCAACTATCTTTATCACCTGCCATATCTAAATCAACATATCCCTGTAGAATAGTGTCTGAACCTCCAAAACATAATGCATGAGTACTAGTACCTCTCAAATACCTGAGAATCCACTTTATTGCCTCCCAATGTTCTTTACCTGGCTTGTTCATATACCTGCTTGCAACTCCCACTGCATGTGCAATATCTGGTCTTGTGAACACCATAACATACATCAAGCTGCCAATTGCTGATGAATAAGGGACTTTGGACATGTATTCTATCTGCTCCTGTGCCTTGGGACACATTTCCTTGGATAATTTGAATTGGTTGGCCAAAGGTGTATTAACTAGTTTTACATTCTGCATTTTAAACTTCTCCAACACCTTCTCTATGTACTCACCCTAAGACAATGTCAATTTGCAATTTTTTCTGTCTCTTGTTATTCTCATACCAAGGATTTTCTTTGCAACACTCAAATCCGTCATCGCAAATGAATTAGCTAATTTCTTTTTGAGCACATTTATATCCTGCATGTTAGACCCTACAACAAGCATGTCATCTACATACAAAAGAAAGATAATATAGCTTCCATTTTCTAGCCTTTTAACATAAACACACTGATCATAATGAAATCTATTGTAACCTTGTTCTGTCATAAACATGTCAAACTTCAAATACCACTGTCTTGGAGCTTGCTTTAGGCCATCCAAGCTCTTCTTCAACTTGCATACCAAATTCTCCTTTCCTTTGACCTCATACCCCTATGGATGCTGCATGTAAATCTCTTCCTCCAAATCCCCATCGAGAAAAACTGTTTTTACATCTAATTGTTCAAGATGCAAATCTTTTGCTACCACAAGACTTAAAATAGTCCTAGTTGAAGTCATTTCAACAACAGGAGAAAATATTTCATCAAAATCTATACTTTTCTTTTTGTGCAAACCCCTTTACAACAAGTCTAGCCTTGTACCGTTTTTTTCCTCCATCTTCTTCCTTCAACCTGTAAACCCATTTATTCTGCAATGCTCTTTTTCCTGTAGGCAATTGAACCAAGTCCCAAGTCTGGTTATTTACCAAGGAATCCATTTCCTCTTTCATGCCTTACTCCCACTTCTTTTTAGTGTCTATCTACATTGCCTCTTCATAACTTTCTGGTTCACCAGAGTCAATCAACAATAAATAATACAATGATGGAGAGTATTGTTCAGGGGGTCTAATTAACCTGGTAGATCTTCTAACAACACTTGCAGGAGTTTGAGGTACCTGCTGCTCCTGTTGTTGTACATTTTGATTTTTTGGTACCTTTGGAATTTTGTTTTCAGTGATCTCATCAAGCACTGTGTATTTTGTGTTTTCCTTTTCTCTTTCTCTTCAACTGATCCTTATACATGACCTTCTCATTGAATATGACATCTCTACTCCTAATGATTTTGTGATTTTCATAATCCCATAAGTGATAACCAAAATCATTAACACCGTATCCAATAAAGATATAACACCGTATCCAATAAAGATATATTTCTTGGATTTTGCCTTAAGCTTTGTTCTATTTTTTTTTATCAATATGGACAAATGCTTCACAACCGAAAGTCTTCATAAATGAATAGTTTACCTTTTTTCTTGTCCATGCCTCCTCTGGAATGCCACCATCCAAAGAGCTTGAAGGTCCTCTGTTATTAAGTAAACAACGATATTTACAGCATCTGCCCAGAACTGTAAGGGCAACCAAGTATGCAATATCATACTCCTTGCACGTTCCATGATTGTCCCGTTCATCCTTTCTGACACACCATTTTCTTGTGTTGTTCCTGGAACTATCTTCTCTCTACGAATCCCATGGTATGAACAGTTATCATCAAATTCCTTACTGCAATATTCACCTCCATTGTCTGATCTGAAACCCTTCAACCTTTTTCCTATCTCATTCTCAACCAAAGCTTTCCATTTCTTAAAAGTGTCAAAAACATCAGATTTTTGTCGAATGCAATAAACCCAAGTTTTTCTAGTTGCATCATCAATAAAAGTAACATAGTAACGAGAGCCACCAAGAGATGAAACCTGAGTTGGTCCCCATACATTTGTATGCACAAGTTCTAACCTTTCACTCTTCTTTTCCTTTCTGACTTTGATAAATCTGACTCTCCTGTTTTCCATAAACATAGTGCTCACAAAAATCCAAATCAATTTGTTTAAGATTTGGCAACAAATTTCTTTTGTGAAGTATCTGCAACCCCTTCTCATTCATGTGTCCAAGCCTATGATGCCACATTGTTGTATCCACTCTTGTAGAAGCTAAAGAGATAGAAGAGTCAATATTACCTGTACATAAAGACAATATACCTACCTTCTCTCCTTTTGCTATCATCAATGATCCTTTGGTGACCTTCCACGCCTTATCTGTAAATGTAGATATACAACCTTTACTTGCCAACTGCTCTGTTGAAATTAGATTTTTTCTCAGATCTGGAACATGTCTCATCTCTTTCAACAACCATTGGTTTCCATTCTTTTTCTTTATTTGTACCTTGCCCATTCCAACAATTTTACATGGTGCATCATCACCCAAATGAACCTGTCCAAAATCACCTTGAACATAATCTTGAAAATGTTTCCTATGGGGTGTGGTATGAAATGAAGCCCTTGAATCTACTATCTAAGACTCAGAAATATTATCTACAGAAAGAATCAAAGCATCTTGTAACACATCACTTGTTACATTTGCTTCCTGATTTTTCTCATGCTGCCCATCTCTTTGTTTCTTTGGAGCTCTGCAATCCTAGTCTAGATTTGGATCTAGTCTTCCTAGAATTCTTGCAGTTCCATGAGCCCTTTCCTCTACCCTTTTGTCTTCCCCTGTTCTCCACGGTCAATGCATTAATTGATGTCTCACCTGTGCTTTTCCATCGCATTTCCTCACTAAGGATAACACCAACAACATCATCAAATTTTAGAGTGTTTGAACCAGAGACAGTTACTTATAGCCATGACCAAGTCGTTCTAGCTTTCTGGCAATGAGTACAAGATTAGAAAATTCATGACCTCATCATCAAAGTCCACTTTTATAGAACTTAGCTGATTAGTAACCGTATTAAATTTATTTAAATGATCGGTAATAGACCCACCTTCTGACATCTTCATATTAAATAATCGCTTCATTAGAAATACCTTATTTGACGCCAAGGGTTTTTCATACAGTTTAGCTAATGCGTCCATCAGATCCTTCGTTGTCTTTTTTTTTGAAATATTGAAATCCACTGATGCTGCCAGGATCAACCATATCATTCCCAGTGCTTTTCTATCAAGAATCTCCCATTTTGCATTTGTCATACTTGCTGTCTTTTTTGCTTTAACGTTCAACGGTAGCTAAAGATCCTTCTGATATAAATAATCTTTCATTTGCATCTCCATAACTGGTAGTTTTGGTCGTTAAATTTCTCGACCCTAAACTTTTCCTCTTTCACCATTGCTCCCACTCAAACCAAGAACTCTCATTTCCTGCGAGTTGCCTTCTGCTTTGATACCAATTGTTAGAAAAACAGGATCACAGAGAAATAAAATAAAAAAAATGCAGAAATAAAACAAATAAGATACACGATACAATAGAGATAGATATACGTGGTTCACCTAGTGTGGGCTACGTCCATCAGAGAAATTGCCAGGTCCTTCCTTTCTATTATCTAGCAAAATGAAGGGATACAACCTACATCACATTGGAAATAAAACAAAGAAGATGCACAATACAATAGAGATACAGATATACGTGGTTCACCCAGTGTGGGCTACATCCACCAGAGAAATTCTCAGGTCCTTTTTTATTATCTAGCAAAATGAAGGGATACAACCTACAACACACTCATGTCCTTCCTTTTTATTATCTAGCAAAATGAAGGGATACAACCTACAATAAGTGATGAAGGGATACAACCTACAACAGGTGTGTTGTAGGTTGTATCCCTTCATTTTGCTAGATAATAAAAAGGAAGGACCGTACAATTTCTCTAGTGGACGTTGCCCACACTGGGTGAACCATGTATATCTGTGTCTTTGTTGTATTGTGTATCTTCTTTGTTTTATTTTATTTTTCGTGATCCTATTTTTCTAACAACTGGTATCAGAGCGAAAGGTAACTCGTAGGAAAAGACGGTTCCTGGTTCGAGTGGGAGCAATGGAAGAAGATGGAAAGTTTAGGGTCGAGAAATTTAATGGCCAAAACTACCAGTTATGGAAGATGCAGATGGAAGATTATTTATATCAGAATGATCTTTACCTACTATTGGACGAAAAAGCAAAAAAGTCAGCAAGTATGACGGATGCAGAATGGGAGATTCTTGATAGAAAGGCACTTGGAATGATACGGCTGAGCCTGACAACGTCGGTGGCTTTCAATATTTCAAAAGATAAGACAACGAAGGATCTCATGGATGCATTGGTTAAACTGTATGAAAAACCCTCGATGTCAAATAAGGTATTTTTAATGAAGCGATTATTTAATATGAAGATGTTAGAAGGCGGGTCTGTTGCTGATCATTTAAATGAATTGAATATGGTTACTAATCAACTAAGTTTTGTAAAAGTGGACTTTGATGATGAGGTCAGGGCTCTTATAATCTTGTGCTCATTGCCAGAAAGCTGGAACGATTTGGTCATGGATGTAAGTAACTCTGTCTCTTGTTCAAACACTTTGAAATTTGATGATGTTGTTGGTGTTATCCTTAGTGAGGAAATACGACGGAAAAGCATAGGTGAGTCATCAGATAATGCATTGACTGTGGAGAACAGGGGAAGACAAAAGGATAGAGGAAAGGGCCCAGGGAACCGTGAGAATTCTAGGAAGAGCATATCCAAATCCAGACTAGGAAAGATAGAGTGCTGGAATTGTGGAAAGAAAGGACATCTGAAGAAAGATTGCAGATCTCCAAAGAAACAAAGAGATGGACAACAGGAGAAAAATCAGGAAGCAAATGTAACAGGTGATGTGTTACAAGATGTTTTGATTCTTTCTGTAGATAATATTTTTGAGTCTTGGGTAGTAGATTCAGGGGCTTAATTTCATGCCACACCCCATAGGAAACATTTTCAAGATTATGTTCAAGGTGATTTTGGATAGGTTCATTTGGGTGATGATGCACCATGTAAAATTGTTGGAATGGGCAGGGTATAAATAAAGCAAAAGAATGGAAACCTATGGTTGCTAAAAGTGGTGAGACATGTTCCACATCTGAGAAAAAATCTAATTTCAACATGGCAGTTGGCAAGTGAAGGTTGTATTTTTCTTCCTGTTGGGACACTGTCCAACATAGTGCCCCATTTTGTTATAAACAAAGTATTTAACTTTGTTCATATCCCTCGGCTGCCAATCACCGTTCTGCTGCTGCTTGGCCCCACCCCTGGAAGCCTTCTTAGTTTTCTTCTTGCCCTTTGTAGAAAGAGCAAGATCATCACCATCATACCCACCATGCTGTTGACTAGTAGATCCTGAGCCAATCTTCCTGTACAAAGTTGTCCCATAGCCTGTCCCAACTAGGCATATGCTTTCTAGCTACAATGCCTCATATAAAGCTCTCCCAAGGTTTTGAGAATCCATTTAAAGCTATCCTCACCAACTCCGATGGATCCGCTATCTCCCCCACAACTGCCAACTCATCACAAATCTGTGAAAACCTTGTGAGGAATGAGACGATCGAATCAGTCTTGTGAGGAATGAGACGATCAAATCAGTCTTAGTCATCTTAGTGCTCTTCAATTTCTCTTGGAGCACCATCTTTCGGTTTTGGTTAGGGCTCTGGTAAAGGCTACACAAGGATTGTTACATCTGAAATGCAAAGTCCTTACCAGAAACATGAGGAATAATATGGTCTTTCACTGCATCAAGGATAGTCCTCTTGGCCTTGATGTTCCTCTTGTTGAACTCTGTCAAGAGCATTGCGTCGGTAGGAGGGACCACAAGACTCTCCACAATGTCCCATAGCTCACCCTCCTAGTAAATCAAAACTATCCTAGCCTTCCATGGGGACCAATTTCCAGCCCCAGCCAGCCTATCCTCCACCCTCAACCCTCCAACTGACATGGTTGCCAACTGATGAAAAAAACAACCAAAGAGTTCTGCTGTCCACACACCAATCTCATGTGTGAATTTGAAGCTTCCAAGGTGAGATAAAATCTGCCCACTATCTGCAATTTATATCATCCCTCTCTTGTGCCCTTAGGCTCCGATACCATGAAGAATTTTGAGGCTCCTTAAGACTGTCAACACAGGTCTGAAACCACCACCTTCATCTAGTAGAAGACATCAACTTCTGCTAGCCATTTGGTTTGTGGTCATCCAAAACCACCATATTCAGAGAGCACATTCATCCATTGGCAGACGTCCACTTCCAGATTTCAGCTCTCTTTTTGGACTCACATACACCTCTTTGGATTAAGGGGGGGAATGTTGGAAACGTAATCTGTTGGGGTTACTCACTTGATGGAATATGAACAGTAAAGTGATAGGAATGGTCATTAGGAGTACAAGAGACCTCTCGGCAGATGAATCCAAAGGTCACATCAATGTATTTATAGATGTATCATATCAATGAATAACATAACCCACGCTTATCTCCAATTATGCATTCCTATAGTGATCAATCTAAAGACTAAATCCCAAACACACTTCTTCTCTTATCGTTTTGACTGAATGCAGGTTACTGAAAGCTTTCTTTTTACTGATTTCCAGTCTCCTGTTATTCTACCCAAAATCCGGAATACATAGCTCCCAAAAGTGAGGACATTTTGACATTTGAAGGATGTGCAAATATTTGAATTTCATGCGCTTCCAGTTATTGATAGCATGCATGAGCATTTGTTAATTTTTACTCTCTTGCTGCTGCATCAATGTAGTCAGAGATATAGGCTTTGTGGAGTGCTTGGGGATGCTATGAATCTGCACCTTATGCACTACTGTACCTCAATCCCATGCAACAATGCTCAAGTATTATGAACTAGTTAGACATCAATGCCACCCAATACCTGCTAATGAATGAATCCAGAAATCAGTAGAAAGAGGGAATCCCCAAAATACAGTCGTGAGTTTGGGTCTTTATTTATATATTTATACAATATTTACTAGCTTTGAATTCAGCAATGTTTGGGGCCGAAGGTTTACTAATCTTCCAGCCCTGAGTTCTTAATGACTGCATACTTCCTGGATAAACCAATCCAGTAGCTTGAGCTTCTAAATGTTCAAACTGAAGTCAAGGTTTCTAGAAATGGGACAGTTGACTGTTGTTATAGTGGACAAAAGTTCCATATTCTTCATTTATGATCATCCTTTGGTCTCTTTTACTTAATTCAGATTGAAATCTGAACTAACTTTGATATCAACTTCAACAAGGCTACTGCTTTTTGATCAACTGTGCTACCAAAGTGTGTCATTTGTTAGAGTTCTGCCCTGTTATTGAATTTGTCCACTTTTAGAGCAGTTGTGTAGAATGCAGAATACATGCATTATTTTTTTTTTTTTCATTTTGTTGTTTCTCTAAGATCTTTATACCTTGTAATTATTCTCTCTTGAAGACAAACATTCACCTTCGTGGTTCACTCACACTACATCAATATTGTAAACTTCTGAAATTCATTACCAGCCCTTCCACATCTCTGATGACCTTTACCAACCACTGAGATATTTCTCACGAGGAATGGAAGCAAAGGAAATTCTGATTTTTATTGCTGTACAAGCAATATTTGCTCCATTTTGAAACTCCTCATGAAAGTATCTTTCTAAGACTCTTTTTGAAACATGTCTGGATTGAAAGAGSTGCTGCTTTCCATGTTGTAAATGTTTCTTCTGASCTTTTTGGTTTTATCTTCATGTTCTTCCATGACTGATAAACCATACCTTCAAGATGTGATTAAAGTACGTCCAATCTTTTGGTCTTATTTATAGACACAAGGCTTGTTCTAGAAGTATCTCTTTTTAATTATACAGTGCTTATAACTTTTCATTGAAATATCTCCCATTTGATAAACTGACTGAATTGGTGTAACTTTTGTTTCAGGTTGGCGTGGCCTGTTCTGTCCATGCGTTTTGTTTGGGCACAACGTACAAAACATGAGGGATGACATACCTTGGACTGCACCATGTACTTGCCATGCAATCTTCGTTGAAGGTGGCATGGCTTTAGCAGTAGCAACTGCTATATTCCATGGTGTAAATCCTCGTGCAGCTTTCTTGATTGGAGAAGGTTTATTTTTTGCATGGTGGATGTGTGGCATTTACACAGGTATCTTTCGGCAAGAGTTACAGAGGAAATATCATCTTAAGGTAACAAATTTACAATCATATTGTCACTAGACGTTTTCATTGTTTGCTATAAGCATCTTGAACTTCAGATAACGTACAGAACATTCTGAAGAATATGATTGACCTCTTCAATACGATAGTAATGCCTCTCCTCTGTTTCCTTGTATCCATTTTTGATTCTGATCAACTTAGATGTTTTATATCTTGGAAATTGGAAACAATAGAAATTGAATGGTTCACGATGGATGGCAATGATTTACTAATTCATAGTTGATAATCATGCAGTCCATGACAAACGACATTGCTTTCATTGCTTGCTTTTTTCTTGCGAGGGTCATTCTCATTCGCTACTTTCGCTACTGCTATAGAATCTTTCACCTGAGACGCTATGCATAAAATTTTAATGCTAGTACTGAATATTTTGATATCTTTGTATTCTTTGTGCAGAATTCCCCTTGTGATCCTTGTGTAGTGCATTGCTGCATGCATTGGTGTGCGCTTTGTCAAGAGCATCGTGAAATGCGGGGGCGCTTGTCAGATGATGCTGTGATGCCTATGACAATTATAAATCCACCTCCTCCACAAGAAATGCAGGTTCCTGATAATAATAGTCACGGTGGTAGTGATAACAATGACCAACAAAAGCATGTAGAGATGGAAGCACTATGATATGCAATTATTGGTCATGCCAAAGGCAGTAGTACTATGGTAATCGATTTGTAGTTGATTGGCTATTAGCGAATGC
>JASDQU010099142.1:0-10710 GCA_032191745.1 Picea mariana
TTGCATGCTATGTGTGAATTTGTTGTGCTAGCCAAAGGATACAAAGAAATACCTGCAATGACTTCAAGTTGTATTATTGATGATATAATTGTCTGCTAAATGTCAAAAAAATTGTCAGAGGTTTCAATGAAGGCTCTGGAATTTTTGTTGCTCAGCTGTCTCATTGGTATATAGGATCTTGTATTGGATGGCACTTGTTTTGACATACCCAAGAAAGTACAGTATTATTTTGATCCTATCTAAAAACAGGGACTTACTCTCTAGTATATTTTTAAAGTCTTATTACACATGATTGCACTTGAGCTTTTGGACTTTAGCTCAACAATTGCGAGTTTGTGTGATAACACACCCGAGACATATCCTAGTGATCCTAAACCTCATTAGACAAGACCCCCTTTACCATTGGAAGATAGTCCTCCTCCTTAACCAACCTTGCCTAANATATAGATTTAAATATTAATATGGCTAGTATCTTAGCAAAGGTTAATGTACCTGTCCCTCTTAGTATTGATATTGTATTTTTTTTTTAAATATCTACAACATAGTCGCTATTGCGACATCTTGCAGTGTTGCTCCCATAGCAACCACGTCGGAGCTAGTAACTCCTGGCCATCGTTGTTGCCACCTGATGGACGTTGTTCTTGCGACGTCCAAGAGTGTCGCTCCCATAGCAACCACGTCGAAGCTAATACCTTGTCCCATCGGTCTTGACAACTTTGAAGTGTCTCTCTTGCCACGTCTGAACGTCTCACTTGCCACGTTTGCAACGTATCAATTGCCACGTTTGAAATGTTGGTCTTGCCATGTTTGCAACGTCTCACTTGCCACGTTTGAAACGTCTCAATTGCCACGTTTGAAATGTCGGTCTTGCCACGTTTGCAACGTCTCTCTTGCCACATTTGAAACGTCAGTCTTGCCATGTTTGCAACGTCTCTCTTGCCACGTTTGAAATGTCGGTCTTGCCACGTTTGCAACGTCTCACTTGCCAAGTTTGCAACGTCTCAATTGCCAAGTTTGAAACGTCGGTCTTGCCACATTTGCAATGTCTCTCTTTCCACGTTTGAAACGTCGCAATATAGACGAAAATGTGGTCGTCGGAAAAATGACGTCATGTGAAACGACGTTTTAGGGGGTCTGAGGTTTGTCGGTCTTTCGACAATAGAAAGTGGCAATTGCGTCGAACATGCCGTCGGAATTTGACCCAAATGTAGTAGTGTAGGGTCTCTCTTTATGCCTTCCTTTGAGATGATGTGTCCCAAAAACTTTGCTTCTTGCATCCTGAAATTTGATTTTTTCGGATTTAATGAGATGGAAAACTTTCTGCATTTATGGAAGACCTTCTTCATATGTTCAAGATGTTGTTCATCAGAATTAGAAAACATGATGATGTCATCCAATTAAATCACGATAAACTTGTTTTTCTCCTCAACAAATTATATATCCATGGCCCTTTTGAAAGTTTCTCCAACGTTCATAAGCCCAAAAGGCACCTTTGCATACATGAACGTACCCCACGGTGTTGTAAAGGTTGTCTTCTCCTAGTTGTCCAAGTGCACCATGATCTGATTGTAAGAAGAAAAATCTTCCAACATTGACATTTTTTAGGATCCAACAACCTTCTCTAGGATTTAGTCCATCTTAGGAAGAAGGTAGTCTTCTTTTAGGGACACTCTATTCAGGTTTCGAAAGTCTACACATAACCTTATTTCACCTCTCTTTTTCCTTACAGGCACAAGGTTGGCCACCCACTTTGAAAATCTCAAAGAAACAATAATTTTGGCATCAAATAGTTTCTTTACCTCCTTTTCAATCAGCGATAGCATCATAGGGTTGATCCATCTCATCTTTTTCTAGAAAGGTTTTTGATCTTCGTTGATAGGAATTACATGTTGAATTATTCCTGTGTCATAGACCTTCAAGTCTTCATAACTCGATGTAAAAACATCAAGGAAATATTTCATGAGGCTGATATATCTCTGCTTGATCTCCAGACTGAGCATCTTTGACATCCTAGTTATTTTAGTATCCTCTTGAGTACTGATGTTACAATCCTCGATATCTTCACCATTCACAGTGACTCTAGGATTTCTGGCTACAACATTTTCAGCAAACAAATTTTCTAACGGGACCAAACCTTTGGGGATAATGTTGTTTTTTAGCTGCACTATATCCCTTCCATCTATTTGGTTCTGAAAGGGGTCATCGTTACTTCACACAGCCATGTCTTCATCCTCTTCACAACAAAACTCATCATCAATATTAACATTAGAAAAATCTTCTCTCATTTGGAGGAACCTCTCCACCTATTTTTCATCTTCAAACACTTGCCAATATTTGATGTTATTAGGTACTGCGGGCTTGTGTTTGACTTAAATTTCATACTTCCTATTGGGAAAAATTGGAATTTTAAACACCAAAACTGAGGTGGCTAGGTCATCTGCAATTTGATTTTTCCCCCTGGGGATCGCTGGCAAATTATACTCTGAGAACTCTTCAAGGAGGTCTAGCACTATATTTCTATATTCTCTTAATATGGGATGCTTGCACTAGTATATACCCTTTACCAGATTTATGATGAGATCAAAGTCTCCATGCACAACTATCCTTTTAGTGCCCAATTCCTTTAAATATCTCAAACCCAAAATTAGTGCCTCATATTCAGCCATGTTATTTGTACAATCAAAGGCGAGCTTGTAAAATAATATTTTTGTTCCCACTTTGGGAGGATTGATCCACACACTGACTCCGACTCCCTCCCTGTTGAAAGTTCCATCAAAGATCATATTCCACATTTAGTTTTCTGCGTGGTTTCTCTAATTTTCACATTCCTCTGCTCGACGCTTGACCTTATCTTAGACATTCATGACAGTTGTTGGATCCCCCTCTTCAAAACTTAAGTTATTATAAAACATAGAAGAGTCAATTTCGGTGTCGACAGAGTAGATAGGATTTCCCTCACACTTGTTAACAGTTTTCATTAATGACCAATAGCCAAGTGGTTTCTAACCATGTTCGAATACAACACCTATAATCACATGGATAGATTCTTACTTATGGCAACAGGATCAAAGACCCTAGATCTCATCATTCATGGTCCAGGTTGTGATGGAATATTGATGATTTTTATTGACACATAGATCCACTTTGTATGTCTCATGGCTATGTTTGCATCCGAATTTTTCTCGTACATAGATCGACAGTTTATTCCTGGTGGCTATGTAACATTTTGATGACATGGATCCACAATGTATCATTAGTGGCCATGAATTACACTTCTGAGTTCAATCATTTGTTGTCTAAACATGGGAATGCCTATTTCAGATGTGGTATCATATTGTGCAGATGCTTGTTTTTTTGTAGGTTCCCGATTGGTGCATTCTTTGTTCCCGACACACACACATACTTTACAAAGTATTTTGGTTGTCACAGGTTCCAACCTCATACTTTCGGGGGAATTATGTTACACATTATTTGGTCACTCTGATGATGACTTTACAAGCATGTAATCAGGCCCTCAAAATCATCTTTTTCCTGAGAAAAAGTGACCTCCCCTAGAAGACTACTTTTTAGAAGGACATCACAGGCTACCCATAGTGTACAATGCATAAATCCATGATTTCCATAGGGTGCTCTATAGCTGGCCTACGGGATTTTCATAGGCTACTATATAGGTAGGGTGCGGCGACGTTTGAAAAGCAAAAGAGGAAAGAGGTTCAACAAGTTTCTAGAAGGGGAATCTTCTAGAATGCGAGGTGGCATCCGTATGGTTACGATCCTACTGAATTCTCTTATCTAGTGGGATCATCTTCATCCCTTTAACCACTTCATCTTCTCCTATATAATAATGGGCTTCTCATGGAAAAGGTTAAGCACAGATAAGCAAAGTTGAGCAAACAATTGTTGGAAGAATATGCTGGAGATTGTGTGAAGAATATTATTTTAGTTGATACTTGAGGTCTACATTTTCCCACAAAGGTTTTGAAGACCATCTTCAAGCAAATTTTAGAACAAATATATGTGTGTGTTGGAACGAAGGACCACTAAAAGGAAAGCTGTGACATCAAGGAATTTCGGTTGTATTTTCCACTTTTATTCAATAAAATACAGCGGCATGTTTCTTTCCCATAAAATTATTCTCATTTTATTACATGACTCCTTTATCACATGTTTAAGATTTCATTGAATCTATCCTAGTTTCTTTCACTTTGGTTGGTTTATATCATTGCAGATCTGGTTTCACAAGAGCACCGTAGTGAAGCAGGAACAACAATGATATAAGGAAGTGATGTCAAAGTTAAGTCATCAATTCCTTCGTTGACACCTAGATCAATTATTGTAACTTAGGGAAAACGTCATGTCATGTCCTGTCCTGTTTTGTTCTAAATCCAGGTGGATCTAGGGAGATTAGTTTATGTCCACATTTACCAATTTATCCTATAAAATGTTGACCTCCTACTCCTCTTCTTTGTTTCTTCTGTTGTTGCTTTCCTGCTACTCATGCAGGTTCTCCTCTATCCAACTTCTCCTTGCTGACAACATCTTCAACTAACTTCAACAACTCCCTTATCTCTTCTTGACCTCTTCTAGCTTCTCTCTTGGCTATATTTTCTCATGCCGTATACTCGGTTGCAACTCCTTTTGTCGGTCGATGAGAAGACCAATATGGTCTCCCATGCTAACTTCATCTCCTATGAATTTGACTGGCCACTTTGTTGTAGACTCCAATTCTGTAGGCTCCTTACTAAACTGTTTCTCATTTATCTCCCATGACAGACTAACTACTTTCAATTCTTCTTGCGGTGGTTAGAATCCATCCTCCTCCAAGTGATCCTCATGCTGGTTGACTTCCTCTGGCATGGATATCTCGTGGAATCCACCTTTTGTTTCTGTACTGTCCAACCAATCCTCCAACATTTTCAACTCCATCTCCCACTGAGTGAGCGATTCAACTGGTTTCTCCTCCTTCACTGCTGGGGTAGACTTTAGTATATTCTCCTTCTCCTCCATGAAAGTCTCATCTCACTGTCCTTTTTCTACTACCTCTACAACAATATTCTATCCTCTCCTTGGCTTCTTGGCATGAATATCTCGATTCCTCCAATGATCAGAAATCTCCTTTGATACTTCTCCTCGGTGGTGGAAGTGTTTAAATTCTCGTTGTCTTCATTCACACGACTTATAGTTCCACATGAATATTCATATGGGTGAGGCCTTTCTTCCACCTTATTCCCATATGTCAACACCCCTTGCTAGCATGAACTATCAACTGAGCTCTTCTCCCTTGTCCACCTGGAAAATCCGGATGTCTCCTCTACCCTCTTGGCAGTTTATGAAATAAATCGATCCCTTCTCATTTCTCACCTAGAAATCTATGAGACCTCTGCCAGATATCTTTCCCTTGCCACTGATATTTTTAGCATGTCTCACCCACCTTTTTAACACCTATTACTACCTCATGGCCAACACCTTCTAAATGTGCCACTTGGATTTCCTTTTCAAAGGCCACTCATATCTCCAACGTAACTTTTCCTTCTGCTACATATTCAATGCTAGTTGATCCATCTCTGGTTGGATTTCATTGAGCTCCTTGTCCATTTCTTCTTTTCTCTTCTGTGGGCATCCTTCTCTTCGACCACACTTATGGCCTTCAAAAACCATATTGATTCACCTCCAGCCCCCTTGGATGTCTACCATCTACTGCACACCTTGCAACAGTCTCCACAGAGCATGGCACTCTACCTCCTTTCCTATAGAAATAAATTTTGTAGCTTTGATACCAATTGGTGGTATCAGAGTATGTCCTCTGTCTAGTTGTAATGTCCCCAAGGCCGATCCCTGTTGTAAATATTGTCTATGAATTATAAAGCTTTCATTATGAATTGTAATGATGTTTTATAGGTTGGTGAACCAAGTTTATATAAGTTGGTGGGCTTATGTGTTATTAGGTTGGAGAGCCTAAGTGTTAAGGCCGGGAGCCTTCTTTTGTATATGTAATCATGCAGAACATTAATAAAAATATAAACACCACTACGTGTAGACCGACCACGATGAATGAGTGATGGGGGACTAAGATTCCATAGAGTGGGTAAGGGATTAGAGGGCTGGAAGGTTGGAAAGAGGGGCTAAGCCTAGGGGCTTAAGTCCTTGGGAATAATATTTTAATATTATTCCAAAAGCTATGTGAAATGTGATGTTTTATCCTACGTTCTTTGGAAGGATGAGTGACTTCCAAATGGGAAGAAATGAGCTTCATGGGTGACAAGTGTCAACCCAAGCACATGAAGTTAAAACTGTTGAGTTGAGCCATGATGGGGGGGTTATCCATTTTGTCGTTCGTGGTCTAAACTGTGTGACCTCTACATCTGAGCGAGGGATATCACACACAACAATGAAAACTGAAACCATGAGACCTCTGTGATTGTTCGGTGTATTCTCATTTGGTCTCTGCGTTTGGCCTCCATCCTCGACCTCTGCATAATTTCCTGTCAGGCATCCTGTAACCGGTAAACCATGAAAATATTTGTGTCTTTTGTAGAACCCAACACCTGGATAATCGCCTAAGCGTGCTGTGTTTTAGCATCTGGTTGTTTCCATTTGCAGGACTATGCCCATTTTCTGTTGTTGTTGTCATCCTTGTGTCAATTGAGTGCCTGATGTTGTTGCAGTTTCCGTCACCCAGTTGGAATTGAGTCAAAGGGTGTGCAGAAGAAGCGGGTTATCAAGCCTGTGGTAGAATAAGCTGGTTGTCAGACCTATGAGAAACTCCCTCCAGGTGAGAGAGTCTGCTGGGAAGTGGTTTTCTCCCAGAGAGAGTCCAGCACCAGCTTCAAAGCTCTGAGAATTCCTTATTCAACCTATTGCCGAGGCCCAGAGAGGGAGGTGAAGCACCAATGGACTGTTCTTGTGAAGGTGTATACTCTCGGGTGGAACATGCATGTTGGGAATGAGAGTCTATTAGTAGTGGGTGTAAGAAGGCATCCAGGGAAGAATCCTTCTGATTATTCAGTGCAGTTTTCCCTATAACCTCAACCTAGACTAGGATTCCTTGCCTTGGGTGGAGATTAGTCCTAGCTCAGGGGTGACCCATTGCTGAGAGTGATGAAAAGTGTGGTCTAAGGCTAGGAGGTTCATGGAAGGCCTACACGTGGTTGGTGGAATTATGCCAGTAATAAAATATAAGTGTTAATTTTGTACTTAATTTATAAGTATATGCATGTCTGTGATGCTTATTTGTATCATGTATTCTGTTGTGCATATGAATTATTGTTAATGCCAGGGATTATTTATGTTAGCAGTAATCTTTTTCTTACTCTGAGTTAAATGTGTTTAATATGAGTTAAATGCATGTTATTAATTAAGTATGAGAATGATGTTGTTCCGCACAGTAGTGTTTTCCCGACCAGTGGGGTGTAAGGTCGGGGAGTGTTACAGTTTGGTATCAGAGCCAAGTTTCAACGATGAGCCTGGATGGGCTGGATAAGTGGTCTTTGGACCGATATTTTGAGAAGGAAATTGTTTCTGAAGGACTAATTTCAGACCTCAGAATGTTTCTGAGTGTCAACGGGCTACTTGACCATGTTGCAAAGCTCAAGAGGTGTAGCGGTATTATAAAGATGCAGCTGGTGTGGTATATGGCCACAAGGAGAGAGAGAACTCCACACCAAAAGTGTTGGATCCATAGAATCTGTTTGGGAGGAAAGGAGAACCCTCATGACCGTTAAATCTGGAGAATGTGCACAAGGTTTAAAACCCTTTGGAGTTGCCTAGAAGTGTGGAAATCACGATACACGAAATCCCAAATTCGTCAAGAATGTCCATCGGAAAGGACACGTGGAGAGTGATCAACCTTTCATTGACTCATGACTTGAAATGGTCTAAGGGTGAGTTTGTGAGAATTCACGAAACACGAATTCACGATTGGATCACAACCGAATATTTGGAGTCGCTACATCGTGAACTCCCGGTTCACGAAACTCTGAAAAGATATGTAACATTAGGTCTGAATCATCGAGGATCATTGGATCTCATACAAGAACTCATGTATCAAAATTCAGGGATTGAAGTGACAAGAGATTTAGAGTCGCGGCATCGTGAAATCCCGGTTACCGAAAACCTGAAACCCTAAAAGTTCCAAAACGATCTACACCATATCAGAAGTATAAGGCTTGACCGTTAGATCAAGTAGAAGGTACGTCGTGATTACACAATTTTGGTTGTCGGGAAAAACAGAGTGAGCTTAGGCACAGAACCCTGAAACCTTAAAACCGTGAAACTCTGAAAGGATCTACGCCGTAGATCTGAGAGAAGTATAACCGTTGTATTTCACTTGGAATGGACGTGAACACATGGGTGTGTGCCACATGCCAGTGGGTTGAAAAGAAAAGTGAGCATGGTGGGACTTGATGATGTCATTGAAGGTGACATGGACCCTCCTGAATGTGCCACATGCCACTGTGGTTGTGGGTGACAACTGTGCTATGTGGGCCCAGAAGGTAAAGTAAATCGAGATTTTGAAAGTCAGGAGTTGGAGAGGGAAGCAAGTGCGAGAACCTTAGGGACCAAAACCCCGAAACCTGAAAGCCTGAAGCCCTAAAATCCTGAAACCTGAAGTTTCATTTGGAGAGCCTTGTAGCACCTAGCAGTTTAGCATTTGATCATGGTCCATGGATGCATGGGTTGGGGAATATGAAAATGGGGGCTATCACTGTAAATTATAGAGCCAAACAGAGCTCAAAAAATTCATGGAATCAAAACATTTTCTTATTCACGTTGGTTTATGAATGTTGTAGTCTTATTAAGGGTTTAAGGCCTGGCAAACTTCGGTTGACTGCACGTTATGTGTGCAGAGTTCAATGAGTGTTAGGATAGCTACGAATCGATGCCAAGTATAGAAATGGAAGAGGTGTTGATTGCCTCCAATTCAGAGAACGAAAGATAAGGAAGGGATGTCAACTTGGGAGTCGAAGGATCGAAATCCAATGGGCACGAAAGAAAATTGGATAAGGAAGGGTATATGATGAAAATCATTGAAAGATTGCAGAAATATGCCTAGGCTCGTCGAGATGATAGTTGAAAGCTCATGAAAGTCAAGGATAGGCAGGGTCAATTCAACTTAAGGATGTTGAAGAGTCTGGAAAGAATAGAAAAGAAATTGGAAAAGGAGAGTGACTCAAGCATGACAAAGAGTCACAGGATCCTTGAGAGGAAAAGCAGATCAAGGAGTGTCATAAAAAATTGTCGTTGGTCCCAAAAGCATTCCAGTAGGGAATCACACAGTAATTCAATCCCATCTCCTAACATAAAGAACAGGAGATCTGGGATGGATGAATTGAAAGGGGAAATGAATAAGATTAAGCCTCCTACGTTTGATGGAGAACATAAGAAGGAGGAAGATGCCGAAACATGGTTGCCTGGCATGAGGAAATATTTTCAACTGCAGAATTATTCCTCTCAAGAAGAAGGAAGAATTGTGATGTATCAATTAAAAGGAAAAGCATCCATGTGCTGGGATCATCTTGTGCAGGTGCAACACATTAGAGAGAAAGATATCACATGGAAGGAATTCAAGAGGTATTTCGAGAGGAAATAAATGAATAAAAGATACTATGACATAAAGAAGAAGGAGTTCTTCGAACTCAAGCTGGGCAGCATGACCATTGATGAATACAAATGAAGGTTTTTGGAATTACTGAAGTATGTTCCATTCATCAAAGATGAGGCTGTCAAGATTCAGATGTATCTGAGTGAACTGCCACCTCACATTGGTGACAAGATTCAGTATGATGATCCTAAGACTATGGAAGAAACGATAAGAAGAGCGAAGTTCTTATTTGAACAACAAAGAGAAAAGCCTACCTTTTGGAAGGCTTGGGTTGACCAAAAGAAGTTTAAGAAAGAATAGAGGTAGAAGGGAAACAAACCTCCCTTTTTAGAAATAGTACTCAAGGACATCCATCATTTAGAGAGCCAAGAATGGTTGAAGTGGGAGAACAAAGGCTGAGATAGACACCCATTCAGTGTTGGGGCTGTAAAGAGAACCACAGATACACAGATTGTCCCAATAAAAATGGAAAATCAAGAGCTGTCCATAATGTTCAACAAGATGAAACAGTGGAGGAAATGGGAAGTAGAATGCCAAGGATCTATGCGGCCCTGGACAACAGGCATGCTGAGTTTCAGTTGCACATGATTGAAGTGGAAGGTATGATTAACAACCAACCATTTATTATTTTAATTGATTCAAGGGCTAGCCATAGTTATATAGACCCTAGAGTGGTAGAAAGTTTGCATTTATCAAGATGCAAACATGAAAAGTCTTGGTTAGTGCAGTTAGCTACAGGAACCAAGAGGAAATTCACTGAGTTGGTTAAGTCCTGTCCAATGGACATGAAGGGATTGAGCACGAAGGCTGAACTGAATATTCTGCCTTTAGGCTCTTATGACTATTTAATTGGGATGGATTGGTTGGACCAGCACCATGCCCTCCTGGACTGTTGTAACAAGGAATTTACATGCCTGGATGAGGAGGGGAATCGGAAAACAGTCCAAGAAATTCCCAGATTTGTGGTTGTTAGAGAAATCTCAGCAATGCAGCTGAAGAAGTACTACAGAAAAGGTTGTCAATTGTTTGCAGCCCATGTGGAGGAAGCATCCAAGAGTGAAGTCTCAAATATTGGAGACCATGCAGTACTAACAGAGTTTGAAGACATA
>JASDQU010099142.1:10735-21344 GCA_032191745.1 Picea mariana
CTGAAGAGAGATATCGACTTCTCTATAAATTTGATGCCTGGAGCAGCTCCAGTGTCAAAATCTCCTGATAGAATGAGTATGCCATAGCTGAAAGAGTTGCAATTGCAGCTTGAAGAGCCTCTAAAGAAGGGGTACATTCACCCAAGCATGTCACCTTGGGGTGCCCCAGTCCTGGTCATGACGAAGAAGGATGGGACGTTGAGGCTGTGCATTGATTTCAAATAGTTGAACAAAGTAACTATCAAGAACAAGTATCCGCTGCCGAGGATCGACGATCTTTTCGATCAGTTGAAAGGTGCGAAAATATTTTCGAAGATAAATCTCAGATTGGGATATCACCAGCTAAGAATAAGGATGAAGACATCAACACGACCACCTTTAGAACAAGGTATGGTCATTACGAGTTCACAGTGGTACCATTTGGACTGTTGAACACACCTATTGTTTTTATGTGTTTGATGAATGGTGTATTTAGGGACTATCTAGACAAGTTTGTCATAGTCTTCCTGGATGACATTTTGGTGTATTCCAAGTCAGAAGAAGAGAATGAACAACACCTAAGGATGGTGCTGCAAGTTTTGAGAGAACACTAGCTGTATGCCAAGTTGGGCAAATGCTCGTTTTATCAAAGGCAGATCCATTACTTGGGGCACATTATTTTAGAAGAAGGGATCGTCATGGATCCTGAGAAGGTTGAGGCCATCAGAGAATGGTCAGCGCCAAGGAATGTGGCGGAAGTTAGATCCTTTATGGGTCTAGCGAGATATTACAGAAGGTTTATCACAAGGTTCTCAAAAATAGCTCACCCTATCACTTCCTTGCAAAGGAAGGAGAAAAAGTTTCAGTGGACTGAAGAGTGTGAGAAAAGTTTCCATCGATTGAAGCACTTGTTAACCAGTGCTCCAATATTGAGGATTGCAGATCCAAATGTGGATTTCGTGGTGTGCATAGATGCATGTAAAGAAGGGTTGGGAGGAATTCTCAGTCAGAATGGATAATCTATTATGATTCCAGGAAGATGAAAGAGCACGAAAAGAATTATGCCACTCACGATTTGGAGTTGGCAACAATCGTTCACGCTCTGAGGAAATGGAGACATTACCTCATGGGAAGGAGATTTGAATTAAGAACAGAACACAATGGTCTGAAATATTTGTTTGATCATCCAACCTTAAATGCTAGACAAAGTAGGTGGCTAGAATTTCTATGTGAGTATGACTTTGATATCAAGCATATCAAAGGAAAGGAGAATAAAGTGGTTGATGCAATCAGCAGGAGGGTGCATGAATTACATGCTACAACCATTAGCATGTATCATACTAATATTAAAATTAGAATTCTGGAGGCTAGAAATGTAGATCTGCAGTACAGAGAATTGGTAGCCAAGCTACAGTAGGGTAAGATGCCACATAAGATGGAAATTTATAAATTGGAAATAGATGGAATATTGTTGTACAAGAACATAATTTTTGTACCCAATGTCTAGTGCTTGAAACAAATGATTTTGTAGGAGATGCATAATGTGCCTTATGCAGGGCACCCTAGATATCAGAAAACAGTAGCAGCAATCAAGAGCCATTACTTCTAGCTGGGTATGAAGAGAGAGATTATTGAATACATAGCCAGATGTATGGAGTGCCAGAAAGTTAAAGCTTAGCATAGGCACCTAGCAGGGTTGCTGCAACCTTTACCCATTCCTGAGTGGAAGTGGGAAGTAGTAACGATGGATTTTATTATGGATTGCCTAGAATAGCCAAGCTGCATGATTCTATCATGGTTGTGGTGGACAAGCTTACAAAAGCTACCCATTGTATTCCACTGAAAACTACTCACAAGGCAGTAGATGTTGCTGACATTTTCATGAAGTAAGTGGCATGATTTCATAGAATTCCTAAAATGATTATGTCTGACAGAGACCCAAAATTCACCTCGAATTTCTGGAAAGGATTGTTCAAAGGATTTAGAACAAATCTGAACTTTAGTATAGCTTATCATCCTGAATCTGATGGATAGAAAGAGAGGGTGAATAGAGTAATAGAAGGCATATTGAGAATGTATGTGATGGATAAACCATCCAGATGGGAAGACTACCTGCACTTGGTAGAATTCGCCTACAACAATGGGTATCATGCATCGTTGAAGATGATCCCATTTGAAGCACTTTATGGAAGAAAGTGTATTACTCCAGTGAGTTGGGATAATCCAGCTGATAGAGTAGTAGTTGGGCCAAAGTTGCTCAAGGAGATGGAGGACCAAATGATAAAAATTAAGAAGAATTTGAAAGTTGCCCAAGACAGGAAAAAAAATGATGCTGATAAGAATAGAACCCAGAGAGAGTTCAAAGTGGGTGATCATGTTTTCCTGAAATTGAAAGCTAACAGGAGTTTCCTGAAGCTGGGAAGTTGCACCAAGTTGGCAGCCAGATTTTGTGGTCCATTTGAAATCTTGGAAAGGATTGGGCCAGTTGCATATATGCTTGCATTACCTGCATCCATGACTGTACATAATGTGTTTCATGTTTCATTGCTTAAGAAATATATACCATATGCTAATCATGTTATCGATTGGAATGTGATTCAGGTGGAAGAAGAACGTGTCTTGCAAGTGCATCCTGTGTGCATATTGGACAGGAAAAACAAACAGCTCCGGAATCGAGCTATAGGGATTGTAAAGGTCCAGTGGTCCCGGTACGGTCCTGAGGACGTAACATGGGAGAATGAAGATGTTATGCGGGCAAAGTACCCGCATCGTTTTGACAATTTTGAAAAGCTTGCAGATGCAGTGTAAAGTTTCACTAAGGACAGTGCAAAAATAAGGGGAGGGGATTGTAATGTCCCCAAGGCCAAGCCCTGTTGTAAATCATGTCTATGAAGTATAAAGATTTCATTATGAATTGTAACTATGTTTTATAGGCTAGTGAGACAATTTTATATAATCTGGTGGCCTTATGTTTTACTAGGTTGGAGAGCCTAAGTGTCAAGGCTGGGAGCCTACTTTTGTATATGTAATCATGCAGAACATTAATAAAAATATAAACACCACTGCGTGCAGACCAAACACGATGAATGAGTGATGGGGGAATAAGCTTCCACAGAGTGGGTAAGGGATTGGGGGGCTGGAAGGTTGGAAAGAGAGGCTAAGAATAGGGGCTTAAGTCCTTGGGAATAGTATTTTAATATTATTCCAAAAGCCATGTGAAATGTGATGTTTTATCCTAAGTTCTTTGGAAGGATGAGTGACTTTCAAATGGGAAGGAACGAGCTTCATAGGTGACAAGTGTCAACCCAAGCGCATCTAGTTAAAATTGTTGAGTTGAGCCATGATGGGGGGGTTCTCCATTCTGTCGTTTGTGGTCTAAACTATATGACCTTTGCGTCTAAGTGGGGGATATCACACACAACACTGAAAAATGAAACCATGAGACCTTTGTGATTGTCCGGTGTATTCTTGTATGGTCTCTGCGTTTGGTCTCCATCCTCGACCTCTGCATAATTTCCTGTCACGCATCCTGTAACTGATAAAACGTGAGCCGATTTGTGTCTTTTGTAGAACCCGACACCTGGATTATCGCCTGAGCGTGCTGTGTTTTAGCATTTGGTCATTGCCATTTGCGGGACTATGCCCATTTTCTATTGTGGTTGTCATCCTAGTGTCAATTGAGTGCTTGATGTTGTTGCAGTTTCCCTCACCTGGTTGGAATTGAGTCGAAGGGTGTGCTGAAGAAGCAGGTTGTCAGGCCCGTGGTAGAAGAAGCAGGTTGTCAGGCTTGTGAGCAACTCCCTCCAGGTGAGAGAGTCTACTCGGAAGTGGTTTTCTCCCAGAGAGAGTCCAGCACCATCTTCAGAGCTCTGAGCATTCCCGATTCGACCTATTGCCGAGGCCCAGAGAGGGAGGTGAAGCACTAATGGACTATTATTGTGAAGGTGTATACTCCCGGGCTAAACAAGCATGTGGGGAATGAGAGTATGTTAGTAGTGGGTGTAAGAAGGCATCTTGGGAAGAATCCTTCCAGTTATTCGGTGCAGTTTTTCCTGTAACCTCAGTCTAGACTAGGATTCCTTTCCTTGGGTTGATCTTAGTCCCATCTCGGGGGTGACCCATGGCTGAGAGTGATGAGCAACGTGGTCTAAGGTTGGGATGTTCGTGGAAGGACTACACATGGTTGGTGGAATTACACCAGTAATAAAAGATAAGTGTTAATTTTGTACTTAATTTATAAGTATATGCATGTCTGTGATGCTTATTTGTATCATGTATTCTGTTGTGCATATGAATTATTGTTAATGCCAAAGATTATTTATGTCAGCAGTAATCTTGTGCTTACTCTGAGTTAAATGTGTTTAATATGACTTAAATTCATCTTATTAATTAAGTATGAGAATGATGTTGTTCCTCACAATAGTGTTTGCCTGGCCAGTGGGGTGTAAGGCTGGGGAGTGTTACACTACTCCTTTGCCTATGATCTGTAGAAAAAATCATGGCTATGATACCACTTGATGCAACAACCCCCCTTCGCTCCTAGGGATTTCGTGACCTCCCAGTCTAGGATTGTTCAATCACCTGAGTCAGATCCACTCTTTGGTTCCCCACTAGAAACCCAATGCAATTATCACATGTCCCTATTTCCCCAAATTGCGTGTTCTATCAACCCCCATGACTCTCTTCTTTTCTTATTTGAAGAAATTTGACAACAACAATAGTTCTCTATGCTAGGACCCTTCTTTCATATGACCTCGGACTGTGACCTGGGGATAAATGTTGAAAGGTTCTTTGGATGTCAAGCTTCATCTTTCTCACAACAACCAACTCCTATGTCCCTAAACTTTGAATCGATGAATGTAAATGATGCAAGGATCAATGATCCCTGTCACTCCCTTAGATCAACGGATGTGATCTATTCAGACTTCGGCCTTCAGAAGTGTCACCTCTCTACTCTCCCCTTTTATTCTGGAGTGTTACTCCTCTGAATTTTGTCAATCTCCTCCACGCGTCCCTTTCAGATCCAATGGTCTAGATTCACACAACTCTTCGTGACTTCACGAATATTTCCATTTGCTCTTGGAAAATCTTCTTGAGCTCAAACTCTCGGATCTCCTAAGATTTCATGTCTTGTCCTCTCCCGACGACGGGTGATTTTGTTTTCCTTCGAGACTTTGGAAAGTCCTCCCTCTTGTGCATGCACAACAATTATCTACCCAAGACTTGGACTGTTCTCGACCTCTTGCATTCCTTACAAAATTCTACATGTGACGACGGTAGTTATTCTGATCTTTTGCTCGGATCAAACCTTGAAGGTTCTCTGCTCTTCTGTTTCCTTCTAAGGATCTTCTAGTGCCCTCCTAGAAACTTGATTCTCTTCCTCTTCAGCTTGTAAGATGAACTTACTTTGTCTTTTGTGCACTCCTTGCATTCAATCAAGCCACCATATGGCTTATCTCAACACTTATCCAAGTGTTGGCCTTATGAAATCCTTGCACAGGTCTTCTTCCTTGTCCTAGATCCCTCAGGTCTACCAAGGTGACTCTTACCTCTGCTTGAATGGAAACTTGTAGAGTTTTCTTCCCTCAGAGTGTTCAAAAACTCTGGTTTTTCCTCAATATCTCCAACACTCCAGAATGTGTTGGTCTTGTGCATGTTTGCACCCACTCAATGCCCTCTTGGTAGAGTCTACAGAGTATTCTGAAACTCTGTGCTATGCCTTCTCCTACACATAATTTTCTCCAAGATATTCAACAACCTTGAAGTTCTCCCTTTATTCTGTGAATTGTTCTGGTGTTCTTCCTGACATGTTCTCCTCTGACTCGAAAGACTTCAGACATGCACACCTTGCATTGGATCATAGATATTCAACTCTCTGTTGCGCACTCCTTGAAATTAGTCTTAAGAACCAGAACTAATTTGACAAACTCACATATATAGGATTCTATCTCTATCCATGTAGATGAAAACCTATCCCATGCATATACAACATAAATTCATGAACACACATCTAACATTCATACACATAACCATACACACCAAAAACATCTCATGCAGGAAAAAAATTTCTTTCAATTAATTTGAATTTTAATTACAGTGTATGAGTTCGGACTGCAATTGATTCTTATCTCTAAAATATCCTCTTGGATTACAATGAATTTTCATCCATCTTCAACAACCTTTACCAGGCATGCAATACAAATATTTATACAAGAGGGGCTCGACAAGCTTTCCCTCCAAGATACGCTAGTGGTGTCTAATCACCATTCAAAATGCCTGACTAATGAGGCAGATTACAATGAGTGGAAATATGATCTGAATCAGATCCAAATCCCGCCTACTATCAACAACTTAAGACGACTTCATCTACAACTTGTGAAAAAGAAAAACTTGGCTCTTCCATCCTAACACCAATAATTGTCTTGATTACAATTTAAATTTTGAAGGGAAAATGAGAGAAAGACGCCTCTCCCTTCCTTTAATGTGTGCCAATGTGATAACCAGCTGGCACGTGTTGAGGTGGAGCGATGTTCCTACATCATCTGAGATACCCGTGAGATTGCTTCTTCTTGGTATTCTATGATAGATCATTGATGAAATTTATTCCCAAAAAATCACAGTTTGTCTGTGCCATCAATTTTTCAAGCCCTTGACCGCTGATCAACTTTGTAGGATTTATTTCGAGGTCATATTCCAACATGACTGCAATCCATTCACCTCTTATCCCCTCATCATCTGTCTGAGTTAGTATATCCTTGACATAATTGCTAGGCACATAAGAAATGATGCGAGAATGCAGTATATAAGTCTTGAACTCCTTAAGGGACTTCCCCAAGGCATACACTTGTTTTTCCATGATAGCATACCTTAGTGGGGAGTCTCTCAATGTCTTGCTGAAATAGGCTATAGGATTTTTGAAATTATTCTCTTCTTTCTGTAACAAGACACCAACGATGGTGTGTTCTGAGGAAAAGAAAAATAAGACAAAGTCCCTTATGAAATCTAGGCTGGCTAACACGAGAAATTTGGTCAGTGCCACCTTGATGTCTTCGAACTAATTTTTGGCTTCAAGGGTCCATTTTATCTCATTACCTTTCCTGAGCATACTCATGATGTGTTTTATAATCTCAACCAAATTTGGAATGAAACTCGTCAAAAAATTTACCTTTCCCAGGAAAAACTGCACCTCTTTCTTTCTCCTAGGAGTGTTGATATTTAGAATCCCTTCCACCCCGCTAGGGTCTATCTTTATGCCTTCCTTTGAGATGATGTGTCCCAACAACTTTCCTTATTGCATCTCGAAAATTTATTTTTTTGGATTTAATGAGATGGAAAACTTTCTACATTTATGGAAGAGCTTCTTCATATGTTCAAGATGTTGTTCATCGGAATCAAAAAACACCGTGATGTCATCCAAGTAAATCATGATAAACTTGTTTTTATCCTCAACAAATTATATATCCATGGCCCTTTGGAAAGTTTGTCCAATGTTCATAAGCCCAAAAGGCATCTTTTCATACATGAACGTACCCCACGGTGCTGTAAATGTTGTTTTCTCCTAGTCGTCCAGGTGCACCATGATTTGATTGTAAGAAGAAAAACCATCCAACATTGACATTTTTTGGGATACAACTATGTTATGCATGATTTAGTCCATCTTAGGAAGAAGGTAGTTTTTTTTTAGGGACACTCTATTTAGGTTTCAAAAGTCTACACATAACCTTATTTCACTCCTCTTTTTCCTTATAGGCACAAGGTTGGCCACCCACTTTGAAAATCTCAAAGAAACAATAATTTTGGCATCAAATAGTTTCTTTACCTTCTTTTCAATCAGAGGCAACATCATAGGGTTGATCCATATCATATTTTTCTGGAAAGGTTTTTGATCTTCCTTGATAGGAATTACATGATGAATTACTCCAGTGTTATAGACCGTCAAGTCTTCATAACTCCATGAAAAAACATCAAGGAAATATTTCATGAGGCTGATATATCTCTGCTTGATTTCCAAACTGAGTGTCTTTGACATCCTAGTTATTTTAGGATCCTCTTGAGTATCGATGTTACAATCCTCGATATCTTCATCATTCACAGTGACTCTAGGATTTCTGGCTACACTATTTTCAACAAACAACTTTTCTAATGGGACCAAACCTTTGTGGATAATGTTGTTTTTTAGCTTCACTATATCCCTTCCATCTATCTACTTCTAAAAGGGGTCATCGTTACTTCGTGTAGACATGTCTTTATCCTCTTCACAAAAAAACTCATCATCAATATTAACATTAGAAAAATCTTTGCTCATTTGGAGGAAGCTCTCCACCTATTTTTCATTTTCAAACACTTGCCAATATTTGATGTTATCAGGTACTGCGAGATTGTGTTTGACTTCAATTTCATACTTCCTATTGGGAAAAATTGGAATTTTAAACACCGAAGCTGAGATGGCTAGGGAATCTGCAATTTGATTTTTCCCCCCGGGGATCATGTTGGCATGTTTTACAGGCAGCGTATGCTTGCCATTGATGGAAAGTACAACAACGATGATGGATTGAGTACAGGTATAATGTCCCAGGCAGGCACCAGAAGTATTTTGGGAAAACGCAGCAGAGAAAGCTTGTGAAGACTAGAAGAGATAGTGCAGAGGTGCACGCAGAGTGCAGAGTATGCATGTTTGTCATTGATGGAAAATATCACGACCAACAACACAATGATGATCGCATGGAAAGATAAGAAGCTAAATTCCATTTCGGGTATCAGAAACAAAGACTCCATTTCGGAGTTCCGAATACCGAGAGTTGGAGGAGTCAATAGTCGAGACTCTTCATCGTAGGATTCCCGAAGTGCCAAAATGTAAAACACCGAAAATCCGAAAACAGACACATCAACCAGATTTTCAGATACTAGGAGTTGAAGGAGTCAAGAGTCGAGACTCTTCATCACAGGAGTCCCGAAGTGTTGAAATGTGAAAAGTCAAAAGTCCCAAAATAGGCACATCAACTGGAGTTTTGTATATCGGGAGTTGGAGGAGTCAAGTGTCGAGACTCTTCATCACAGGAGTCCCGAAGTGCCGAAATGTGAAAAGGCAAAAATTATGAAACAAGCACATCAACCAGAGTTTCGGATACCGAGAGTTGGAGGAGTCAAGAGTCAAGACTCTTCATCAGAGGAGTCCCGAAGTGCCAAAATGTGAAACATCGAAAAATCCTGAAACAGGCACATCGACCGGAGTTTCGGATACCGAGAGTTGGAGGAGTCAAGAGTCGAGACTCTTCATCACAAGAGTCCCGAAGTGGAAAAATGAGAAATGCCGAAAATCCTGAAACAGGCACATCGACTGGAGTTTCAGATACTGGGAGTTGGAGGAGTCAAGAGACGAGACTCTTCATCACAAGAGTCCCGAAGTGCCAAAATTTGAAATTGTGAAAGCACTGTATGGATAAGTGCTTGGTCATTGCCAGTGGTCACGTCTTCGAAGAGTTGTAGAGAAGAGATTGAAGAGACAAGATCCATTTCGGAGGTTGGGACATGGAGAGTCAAGATGACTCATCACAGAATCCCCGAAATGTGAAATGCGAAATACGTGTTCAGAATTGGCCCCTGTTCATAACCTATGGTCACATCGACGAAGGCTCAAGGGAGGAGGTAGCACAAAGCTAATATCCAATTCAGAGATCGTGACTTGGAGAGACGATATGCCTCACCACAGGAATGCTGAAATGCCGAAATGATGAATTGCGAAATAAGCACGAGACCCTTCATTTATGATCCAACGGTGTAGGTTATGTAGGAATATGATCAAGGGGCTACTGTTTCTCTTCTCAGTTAATCGATCAGTGGTGATTCAGTTGCTGATGTGGTTTTTGGAGGTTCACAGTGTAACTAATAGAAACGACTGATTGTTTATGCCAGAGGACTCGAAGAGACTTCAAGGTGATCACCAGAGAAACTGAAGAGTCTCAAGGAATCTACCAGTGGAATGAAGACTGCTCATAGAGGTGATTGACAGATGGAAGGGCATTGAAGCCTATAAATGCAATAGAGAGGATGGGATCGACTGTGACAGAGAATACAAGGAGTCTATACTGTTGGAGAGGCGAAGGAATCTCAAAATAACACCCAATGATGATGCACACATGGGTTTAACAGCCAGAGAATCTAAAGAGTTGCAATGATGATCAGGCAAAGCACTCAACATGAAGAGCATGCAGAAGAATTGCACAGATGGCATACAGAAGGTGCACAGAGACTATCAGAAGGAAGAACAAAGAAGAGATGGGGGTTGCTGTAGAGAGGAATCACACACAGAGAAATGGATGCTGTGGGCAGGAGCTGAAATACACAAAAGAGGTGTAATTCGGAGAATAAAAAAAAAGACGTAGAGCATAAAGCGCAGCAGAAGAAAAGAACAAAGATGCATAGTTGAGATAGTAAAAGAAGGCCGAGGTGCACTTGAAGAGCAGAAGATCAAAAAGTGCAAGAAGATGCAGGTAGAGAGACACTGATACAGGAGAGAAGAGCAGTGTAGTAGAATAGTGATGAGACTGGTAAGCCATTGATGAACATTATATCACTGTAACAAGTTTCAGTAGCAAAGATTTATATTTCAGGGTGGTAGGGAGGTGCTAGG
>JASDQU010099145.1:0-11474 GCA_032191745.1 Picea mariana
GGAGGAGAACCCGGGGGAGATGGAGTGCGAACAGGTGAGGAATGAAAAGAGGTCCTCACAGGAGATAACAGGGAAAACAGAGAGAAGTCTAAGGGACTTGAGTATGTAGGTATCTCTCTCTGTGCAACAGTAGTAATCAAAGGAGGAGTAGTGAAACCTCCCGAGAGGGGAGTGACAAGGATCTCTCCCTCTGATGCTAGACCAGGAGGGGAAAACTCAGCAGGAACACTCCCGAAGTTCAGAGAACGTGAAACTTCAGAGGAAGGATGACTAGGAAATTGAGAATATAACAATGGAGTTCTCACAGAAGGGGAGGGCGTATTACCTTTTTCATCGACAAAAACCTCTTTTGCAACTCTCTTTCCCTTTCTGCGCACCGCTTCCAAGTCTTCTTCTGGAGTGTCCAAAGGAAAATGTGGATTTGACCTCGTATGTCGGCCTCTCGAAGCCACAGTTGATAGAACAGGTTCTCCCCAGCGGAGTCGTCACAGTGGAGTCGCCAGGTGCACAGTAGCAATCTTCAAGTTCTGATATCTGATGCACCTTTAGAAATCAGTTAGTCGTTGTCGTTCTGCCCAGGGAAAATATTCAACTTCGCTCCCCGGCAACGGCGCCAGAAATGTTGGCTATCGGAAGTCACCCCTGGATTTCTAGCAGGAGCAGAGCCCGACGCCCATCAGTTTTAATGTCACGGTTTGTTTAAAGGGTGATCAAATGGAGAAAAGACTCAAAACAACACAATCTCAACTCGGAAACTAGACCAGGCATGCATGAACGAGTGAGGTCTTGATAAACTCCAAACAGTGAGTCGTAATAAAGGGTGAGTAGGTGGAAGACTTGTACAAGAAGGGTGCAAGATCTATCACAGACATCCGGTTTGCAACAGATGAAGAAGAAATGTATTCGAACCCAAAATCCTTTTACATTCAAACACATATACCAGAGAGTACAAAGATGCCACAACAAATCCTTTATTGCAACAAGATTGTTAAGTCAACGTGAATCCTTCACTGTGAACCCTCTAGAAAATATGAAACAAAGACGGGAAAGAAAGGAAACTGTTTGTTATAAACCAAGAAATCTCAAACACAGAGGCATAACCAGGAAACCAGAATGTCGCTGAAACTTTACGGTCGGGAGCTTAGCTCAACCATCGATAGATACAAAAATGGAAAAAATGCCTACATATACTCGAAACAACAACAACAACAAGATCGAGAAAATGCATTGAAAGCTTTGCGTCTGCATGGCTTCTGACACTCTGCAGCCACAATCTTTGAATAATCGTGCAACTTGTGGTAGACGCGATAGATCTTCTGACAGTTACATCGACGAATCGATGTGCTTTTAATTCATTGCAGGACGTCCCCTATTATGGTGGAGACGATGTCTAACCACCCTCAACCACCTCAATAACTGCTTCTTGGGATTGAGAACGGTCAGGCCAACTCAGCATCTCGGGATGGGGAAGGCTTCTCGTGCTGCCATCTGGAGCAACCGAATAGCTTGAGGGACGGACATGAGGGCCAGTGCGGAGGACATAGTGTATGGTAGGAGTGATGACAGAGAGGGGTGACAGAGGATGATCTAGGGTGGAAGGCATCCAGGTATATGGGGAGAATATGGGAGAAACGAGCTCGCCTCCGGGTGAGAAAATGATCTGGAAAGGAACGGGACGTGTGGCGGGAAATGAACGGATGATGGGAAGAAAGGATAACCACGCAGACCAAAGAGGAGAGGTGAGTGGACGACACACGACAGTAGGGGAAAGGTGGAAGGAAGAATGAAATGACAGGAGGAGGGCCCACACTGGTTAATCATATGGCAGTTAAGGAGAGCGGGGCTGCACGAGCGTCGTTGATCTGGGCGTCTCGATCGTGGCCGTCGGAGAGCTGCACATGGGATTTCGGACCCCCCCCTCCACTTAAAGGTAAAAAGGCGGGGGGGGGTCCGAAATGGTCTTCATCACCGTTGATCCGGGCGCGCTCATCTGGACCGTCGGAGAGGTGCGCCCCCGATCTCGGACCCCCCCCTCCCTGCTTAAAGATCGAAAGGCAAGGGGGGTACGAAATTTGCTGTGTGCCGTCGATCTGGGCACACAAATCTGGACCGCCCGGTCTTGCTTGCTGCTTACCATGGGCACATCATCACCCGAAACTTTGGACAAGTGGGTTTTAACCCATTCTTTTGATATCTAAACCCCTTAGCAAGAAATATCGCTAACAATATCAAAGGGAGAATTCCAAGAAAACAAATATGCCAATACAATATTAGCTTAGCCAAAAATTGTTGGGGCAGTGTTCCATCAAGGGAGTCATACATCAACATGTATCATCAACCATCCAATAATGATCATATAAGGGATTCCACAACCAAGTCTACTAGTATGAAAGGAAATCAATTACCAAGACAACCAGAGAATCAACATCATCTAGCCATTCATGACTACATCACTAATAGTCTCATCAAATGCAATCAAAACCCCTAGGGCATCCAAAGATCAACTTGTAAACCTACCTTTGTGATGAAAATCACAAGAGTAGTGAAAAAATACTAGTGTAGGCCTCATGTAAAATGATGAGTAACACTAGCAACACAAACTGGATAATTTTGAACATAATCATAATTGCATTCCTCTTGCCAATGACAATTTCTAGTAGGTTTGATTCCTAGCTTGCAACCCCAATGGATGAAACATCAATAAATTCACTTCATTAAATCAATGTCTCTATTTATTATTCTCTTGGTTAAACTGGAAAGAGGTGCACCCACCCACATGAAAGGCACGGAAATGGACACACAAGGGAGCACTAGGCAAGAAGATGAGCTGGAGGCAGGGCACCGAAACACAACACAAGGTTAGTTGGAAAGTGAAATAAGGCTCCAAGAAATGTGGGTGTCCTCAATAATAAGAAAAAACATAAGTGCAAGAAACATCCATAAGTGGGTATCTTCCTTCATGATCTAGGACATAAAACCATGAAATCTCCTGATTCCAATGTGAGATGTCCCATCAACAAGAAATAAAAGGTATGAAATGTAGCATCCAAAGGTGGACATCTCCACAAACTATAAGTTTGAATTAAATCAAACCTCCAATGATAGAAAGTGTGATACCTTCAAGAGAAACATCTCGTCAAACAAAGCATGGAAAAGTGCAGAATGGCCTCAAATGGTGGATGTCTTCCTAAAAACAAGTTCCAAGCAAGTGGATAAATGAAATAAGGCATCAAAGTATATATGAAGAACACATGTGAAATGCCTTCAATGATAAACTAAATCCATAAATAAAGGGGTGGCCCCTCATCAATCAATAAATAAGACCATCCCTTAACATGCAAATAAGACCATCCCTTAACATGTATGCAAGGAGGGTGAGTGCACCACATGGGATGATGAGTAATATCTAAATAAAACCTAAATAAGTGTGAAATCATCCCACAAGGCTCGGGCATTCCATGGCAAGCTCCTCCACCAAGTAATAAGGCATAAAAATATGTAGAAGAGAGAAACACTCAATATGAGGGTGTAATACATGTCATAAAAAACCATAATATGTGTATGAATCCTCAAAATGAGCAAGGGAATTCACCTCGTGAACATCACACCATGATAGACCATATCAACCTAAATGAATGTGAAATCAAGTGACATCAAGGGGAGAGTTCCAAGAAAACAAAGATACCAATACAATATTATCTTAGCCAAACATTTCTAGGGTAGTGTTCCATCAAGGGAGTCATACATCAACATGCATCATCAACCATCCAATAATGATCATATAAGGGACTCCACAACCAAGTCTACTAGTATGAAAGGAAAGCAATTACCAAGACAACTAGAGAATCTACATCATCTAGTCATCCATGACTACATCACTAATAGTATCATAAAATGCAATCACAACCCATAGGTCATCCAAAGATGAACTTGTAAACCTACCTTTGTGATGAAAATCACAAAAGTAGTGAAAAAATAATAGTGTAGGCCTCATGTAAAATGAGGGGTAAAACTAGCAACACAAAATGGATAATTTTGAACATAATCATAATTCCATTCCCCTTGCCAATGCCAATTTCTAGTAGGTTTGATTCCTAACTTGCAACCCCAATGGATGAACAATCAATAAATTGACTTCATTAACTCAAGTGGATCTATTGTTGTTTCTCTTGGTTAAAATGGATTTAACCACTTTTTTTTATTATTGAATTACCAAGTCGCATTGATGTCGCATAAGCTTCAATTCACCCACTACAAATGTAATGCACCGACCCCGCATAGTGAGCAGTGAATGGTTCCAACGTTGAAATTTCTTCAATATGTGCCTGTATGCATCAAAATTTGACATGGTTAGACTAGACACATGCCTTGACAGTATAGGAGGGTTTCAAGACTCAAGGATGTATGATTTCCCCACATAATCTTTGAGATCATCCACATTTTCATCAACATTCATCATGCACATCTCATTGTCATCATTTTCCATTCCCTTCTATAGAATCATTGTCGGAACTATCTTGAAATTTGACATGGAACTTCCAATACACCCATCACAAATTTCTTCCACCGACCCCATAGAGTGAGCAGTGAATGAGGCCAACATTGAAATGTTTTCAATATGTTCCTGTATGCATTGAAATTTGACATGGTTAGACTAGATAGTTTCCTTGATGGTATGGGAGGGTTTCAAGACTTAAGGATGTTTGATGTCCCCGCATAATATTTGAGATCATCCATGTTTTCATCAACGTTCAATATAATGGATGTCTCATTTTCATCATTCATTATTTCCATCTATATCATCTTTGTCAGAACTTTCTTGAAATGTCATGGCACTTCGAATACACACATCACCAATGTCATCTTGCATCGACCTTGCACAATGAGCATTGAATGGGGCCAACATTGAAATTTCTTCAAACTATGCATGTATGCGTTGAAATTTGACATGGTTAGGATATAAACATGCCTTGATGGTATGGGAGGGTTTCAAGACTCAAGGATGTCCGATGTTACCACATAATCTTTAATGAGATCATCCATGTTTGCATCAACATTCATAATGGATGTGTCTCATTATCATCATTCATCGTTTCCATGTGTCGAATATTTGTGGAACTCTCTTGAAATGTCATGGAACTTCCAATTCACCCACCACAAACGTCATGCACCGACCCCACATAGTGAGAAATGAATGGGGCCAACCATGAAATTTCTTCAATATGTTGATGTATGCATCAAAATTTGACATGGTTAGAATAGACACATGCCTTGAAAGTATGGGAGGGTTTCAAGACTCAAGGATGTATGATGTCCCCACATAATATTTGAGATCATCCACATTTTCATCAACGTTCATCATGCAAATCTCATTGTCAATGTTTGTCACTTCCTTCTATAGAATTGTTGTCGAAACTATCTTGAAATTTGACATGGAACTTCAAATAAACCCATCACAAATTTCTTCAACCAACCCCACACAGTCAGAAGTGAAAGGGGCCAACATTGAAATGTTTTCAATCTGTTCCTGTATGCATCGAAATTTGACATGGTTAGACTATATAGTTTCTTTGAAGGTATGGGAGGGTTTCGATACTTAAGGATGTTTTATGTCCTTGCATAATATTTGAGATCATCCATGTTTGCATCAACGTTCAATATAATAGGTGTCTCATTGTCATCATTCATCATTTCCAACTATAGAATCTTTTTCAAAACTCTCTTGAAATGTCATGGCACTTCCAATACACCCATCACAAATGTCATCTTGCATCGACCTTGTACAATGAGCAATGAATGGGGCCAACGTTGAAATTTCTTAAAACTATGCATGTATTCTTTGAAACTTGACATGGTTAGAATAGACACATGCCTTGATGGTATGGGAGGGTTTCAAGACTCAAGGATTGTTGGCATAGGGGAAAACCCAGGGTTCAGCTCCAAGAGCGCACAAAAAATCTCTAACTACTATCCCTTTCAGCTACACCTGTGAAGCAGATGCAGTCTCACCAGAAGTAGCTATGGGGGGTTTGCAGGACAAAGATGTCTATAGCCAAGGGAAATGTCAAGTGGATCTAATACTGGAAAAGTACATCATGCATATATTACTTATCCACTTAGATCTACTTCGCACAACTATAGATCTGATCTAACACAACAATGCAATAACAATATATCAATGACAAAGAACAGAGCAACAATCATACTCGACACAAGATATACGTTGTTCACCCTCTCTCTAGGGCTACATCCACATAATTGTGCTTTATAATATATTAAGATGAAGCATACAGTTCTGATCTACGCTCTTAGCTAGAGAATCTTCTCTCTTCTTCTCTAAATCTCTTCCCTTCCTGTGCACCCAACTAAAGATCTTACAATACCAGAAGGCTCTAACTCTTGGCACTTCTCTCTCTCACGGTACTTCTTATTCAATACCAATAACAATCACAATAACAACAATTATTTTACCAACCCAACCTAGGTCCTCTTGACCTTTATTTATACTTTACAATAGCTCACTGACATCCTTAGGTTGAAGCCTAAGTGTCAAAACCCTAGATACCAAAAAACTAGGTGTCTAAAACCCTAGGTCAACTTGACCTGCATTTTCAGGGCTTCACCAGCCTGTCTTTCCCTCCTTCTCATGCGGTGATCCAAAGAATCTAACAGTGGATTTTTCCTCTTGGTGAGTTGTCCACAATCCTTCTTCCTTACTGACTTGTCATCCTTGATCTCCTCGTCTAACGACTTGCTTTTTCAGACTTTGCTCTGTCTTTTCTGCTCTTTTTCTCACTTCGACCCAGTAACAGTCACTATGTCTTTTGCGAAGTTCTCGTTTTGTATTTTCTTCCTTGATCTTTGCTTGCTTCCATAAACAAGGGCCAACAAGCCCCCAACACTCACTTATGACTCATACTAAGGCACTTCAGATCTAATTCTTCTATTTTACTTGCACTTCAAACTGTGCAGTGCAACATTTTCTTTCTACTCTATGCCTCCTCTCCTTCTTTGTGCAGACTATTTATTTATTTATTTTCCCGTGTCTGGTACCCAGTTTCAACTGCACCTGGTACCTAGACCCTTTTCTTCATGCTTTTACTTAGAACTGCGAGGAAGTTGGTTTTCATAGTACAACTTTAGCCGACTCCCATTCACTAATCTTTCCTTCCATTCTTCATTCAAAGATTTCAATTGTGTAGCTCCTCCTTATGTAACATAGGAGACTTCATATGGCCCAAGCCAATGCGTTTTGAACTTCCCAGGATTCTTCATGAACTTAATATCATATACCAATACTAGATCACCTTGCTTGAATGTCTTCCTCTTCATGTTCCTGTCATGATAGACCTTCTCTCTTTCTTTCTGTACCTGTTGGTGGAAACCTGCAAACTCTATCTTCTTTGAGTTTGACCAACTACGCAAGCCTCTCTTGAACAATGCCAGTGTCGTCCATATCTGTAAAGGAAACAATTCTTAGGCTTGGAACTAGGTATTCCATTGGGACAACGGCTTCAATACCATACACCAACTTGAAGGGGGTCTGCATTGTTAATTTCTTGCAAGTGGTTCTATAAGCCAAAAGTACTTTCGGTACTCCTAAATCCCAGTCATCCCTGCTCACACTGCAAATTTTCATCAGCACTGTCTCCAAGATCTTGTTGAATGCTTCCATTGTCCCATTAGCTTGCAGATGATAAGGCATGCTCTTATGATGGTGGACTAAAAATTCCTCATTCAGGGCTTCAACTATTTTATTTATTAAATGGGTTCCTTGATCACTCATAAGGATCTTTGGGCATGCAAACCTGGTTATGATGTCCTTGAATATGAAGCACACAACTATAGTTGCACTACAATCCTTAACTTCTCTAGCTTCGGCCCATCTGGTCAAGTATTCTATCGCAGTGATGATGTACCTTTATCCTGTGTGCTTTCCTGGTGGGTTTATGGGTCCCATGAAGTCAATGGCCCATTTCACAAATGATTGTAGGGTCAGTTGTGGTGCTAATGTCATTTCATCTCTTCTAGACGGTTTTCCAACTCTTTGGCATACATTTCAAGCCTTGTTTTCTCCTTATATTTAGGGTTTAATCTGTAGGGTCTCTGTTTGACTAGTTTTTCATCTGGTTTCAAAGGGATCCTCATCTCTCCCATAGGCCCTTTTATTCTATTCATATCAATGAACTTGATCGGAAACAAGTCCCGATACTCGTGCAATAGTTTTTTGATCTTGTCAATGGTAGAAACATCCCAATAATATTGGACATTTGCAAGCTTAGGTGTCTCCTTAGTTCTAATATTGAATTTTTTAATCTTGATGGGTTGTCCAATGAATGTTATCTCAACTCTAGGTACTTCCACATCTCTATGGCCTTCTCTTTCTATGAAGTTCACCTTCCTCGGATCATCGTCTTCATCAACATTGATGTTGTAACAACCTTGTAGTTTCTGGAGAGGCGTAGTCGATTCATTGTCTTCTTGTTCCAAAGGAAGGCTAGATTCCTCCTCTAATACTTTATGTCTCACTATCTGTAATGCTTGATCTACTAAAAGATATTGAATTTCAAATAATAAGGTGGTTATAAAATTCTGATTCATACCTTTCCAATCTTTAGTGATGAGGCGTGGCTCTACTTGAAGGTACCAGTTGATAGGTGTCATGTCCAGTGTGTTAATGAATTTGTGTACCCACTATTCTTGAGGAACATTGCTCCAGTCTTCCTCACAACTTTTCTCATGGTCCTTTGGGCAGCTTCAACCTGTGTACTTAACTTCACAGCCTTCTACGTGTGCTAAGAACATCGTTGTCATCAAGGTACAACATTGTATACAGTCTGTAATATTGCTTTTGTGTGTCCCCCATCATCTTGCTGGGGTTTATTTCAAGGCCTCATCCATTGCCAACAATATTTGTTGCATTGGTACACTTTCTTCAAAGTCCAACAAGAAGGTTTCTAAAGGATTCAGACCATCAAAGGTGGGTAAGTTACTTATTGTTGTGTCGATCCAACGAACTTCTCTGGTTACTCTAGAACATCTTCTTGTAGGTAACTCATACATTTTATTCTTCCAGTTCTCCAGTGCTTTTTCTGAGTCTGATGAACATGCATTGTCACTTCGCCAGCTTAGGTTTCCATCGACCATAGGATTAACGTAATCCTGTTGTCTGGCTGTCAGTTTGTATATGTTTTCCAATTCATATGCACGGTCTTCCTCTATGATGGGTTATGTGTATTGCTTACCTTCATCTGGATATAAAGGCACAATGACCCTAAGTCCATCTCTTTCAAATGCCATTCGTCTTTTCTTTAAATCAACCACAGTGGAATTATTGAAATCCCAATCAATTCCTAACAACGCAGGGTAAGGGAAATTGTCATCAACTATCTCAATTACCTCAAAATATGCAAATGTTCTTACTTCATCAATGTCCACAGGGACATGTTCCAGTTTTCCAAAGGGGCTTACAGCCTGTTGATTAGACATCCTGAGCTTGATAGGGGAATAGATCAGCTTAGGTTTTCCCATCATTGCCCAAGTTTGCTTCGTCATGACATTGACCTCCGACCCTAAGTCGAGGACCACATAGTCTATATCATACTCTCTTATTTGAGCATTTAAGTGTAACTCCTTATTTGTCCTTCTCTTATTAGCGATTTGGTGTACTACCCTATTCAGTAAGGGGTCTATCTTTCCTAGCTCATATTGTCTGATTAAATTCTGTAACTCTTGTACAACACTTTCATCGTGAATCAACTTAATGCAAGTATATAAAAATTCCATGAGCTTGCTTACCTATTTTCATTCTCTTGGTGAAGTAGACTGATCTAAGGCCTGAGGCATTCCATATTCTATTACTTCTGGTCATGTCTTTGATGAAGAACCTTGATCTTCTTTGAACTCTTTTCTTCCATCATCGAATATTTTTCTTTCTTTCTTTTCATCAAAAGTTTGGGTCTANGGGTAATTTTGTATTCTCCTGTAGCAGCACCTCCTCTGGTTATAACACTGAATCTAGGGTATTCTCCATGAGGTTCAACATATATCAGTTGCACTTGCATTTCATATTTCCTGAAGCTTAGCCAACAACACAGGACAATCTTCTATAACATGTTCAAATGAGTTGCAGTAGCTGCAAGTAGTGCAAGGGTTCTGACAGTCCCTTGTGAGGTGTCCCAGTTGTGCACAGTTGTAGCAGATTATCTATCCTCGGCCTCGAACCATACCTCCTCCTTGTCCTCATTCTCTGAATCCACCGCGAGGGTTGAAGTATCCTCTCCCAGGGGAGTTATACTGCGTAGTGTTTCCTTCTTGCTATACTTCACGTTGAATTTTTTATATGTATCTTGACCTTTCATGCATGAGGTCATAAGCCCTACAATCCCTATCATTGTGCCCCACGGATTTACAGAATGTGCAATACAAATTTTTGGGTGTCTTAACATATTTTTGCATGTAATAGAACTCACCAAGGTGATGTCTATTTCAACATACTTCGCACCAAGGTAAGGTGACTTGCTTCAAAGGGCTTAGAGCTCTTGAGGCCAAGAATTCATGAAATAGGGGGAAATTCTCCTTGTCATGGCCTTCTGACTTGCATCTAACACACCAAATGTCTTCTCTTTTATCTTTTCCCTTGTCTTTCTTCATATCTTTGACCTGCAAAGACAAACTAGTTAGCTGACTCAAGGTCTAACTCATACCTGAGATGGATTCTCCCATAGGGTTGATTATAACTTCATGGTGATCTCCAGCACCTCAGCCTGTGAAAAAATATTATGTTGCATCAGAGGAACTCTAATGTGTGGTAAGAGGGCAGCAATGAACCACTCTTTGTTCTGCTCATCTGGGATATGAAAAGTCAATCGGACTGTTAAGGTCTTGAATCTCTGGTCAAATTCCCAGACAGGTTCGACTATCTTCTGCTTGATGTCTTTCAGCTCTATAATACATTGTGAATCTGACTTGGGTTTCTTGAACTCTGCAATCAACGTATTCTTCATCTCGTTCAGTGGCTTAGGCTGTGCAAGTCCTTGGAAAAGCTTCATGTACCAGCTTAGTGCGCTATCTCGAAGGGTAGTACTAAACTGGGTTCTTTTAAGAGCTTCGTCAGTGACATTTTTAATATTCCATACGACTTCACACAGAAACCAGTGCTGATCAGAATCTTCAGATCCATCTCCCATAAAGATAGGGAGTCTCATCTCATATTCCATAGATCTTCCTAGGTTTCCTGTCTGAGTATGTGGTGGAATACTAGTAATAGTACTCTGAACAGTATGGTAACTCTGATTACTCTGATTTATTAATGTTGTTGAACCAACAGGAGTATTAATAGTACTTACTTCAATAGTTTGTGAAGTTCCTGAGGTTTTTAAATTTTCCCAACAAAGTTCTTCAACTTCCTCTTCCTATGCCCTAGCAGGTTCTGAATGCTCTTTCCGTAAAATCTGCCTCTTCTCCACTTTAAA
>JASDQU010099147.1:0-11060 GCA_032191745.1 Picea mariana
TTTTTTTTTTTCACAGTTAATAAAAAATTTCCCGCAAACAGGTAATTTTAATTGTAAAAGACAAAAAAGTCATAAAAGAGGCATAATATGTTGTTATATTCCATGTTGGTGCTAATTTTATAACACATAGCACCTCCTAAACCCTTATCCCCCTTTTGTTGAGGCCAAAAAGTGATTTTTATCACTCAAAAGTGAGTTTTACTCACAAAATGAGAAAAATACATGAAAAATTCAATAAAAAACAACAAGTTATTAATAGGGAAACATGTCGGGGACATGTAATCCCTTTGTTTTGAGTTCCAAGATAGGTGGGGGAGTTCTCTCATGTGTAAGGCGAGTTTGTGGAGTGAGGTGTCAAAGGGTGGAGATCCTAATGAAGGGACTCGCCCTTCCCCATCTATGTGGCACATTCTAGTGGAGGGGTGTCAATCCCAAGAGGAGAGACTCACCCTTCTCACCTAACACTCACATGTGGTGCATTCCTCTTTCCTCACGTCTTTTGGAGTAGAGTGAACTCGAACTCAGGTGGAGAGGTGTCCACTCACCCTCCACTCATTTGCCACTTAACCTATGCGCCCTCTCTCACTTGGCATGCACACTAGTCTTGGAGTTTTCACCCAAAATGCTATAAGAAAAGGTGGACCCCTCATTTCTTTAGTTGGAGCTTGGGAGTCGATGCTTGTGGATTTTAATGTAGTTTTACTCTTTCAATATTGGAATAAAAGACTTTGGAGGTCAAATTGGTGATTTGGTAGTGTGTGGATGCATGTAACCATGAGGTGATGTTATTTCATTATCTTTGCTTTCATATTGTGGTTTAAATTGGACTTGTAAAAGTATTATTGCTTACTTGGATATGAATACTAAACTTTCTCGATTAGTAATCCTTTTTGTTTATCTATTAGCGAGATTTTCAATGCATCTTCTGTTTTTCTTAACTAATTGTGTATTGAAGTCTCTCTTGTAGGTGGCACCATTTTTATAACCCTCTATTTTGCAAGGATTTGAAGTGATTGATGCTCTACTTGGAGATTAGGAGGGTCTAGGTTGATGGTTCTATTCTTTCAAGTCATTTGAAGAATATCCATCCACATTTCACCAAAGAAGGACTCCATCACCCGCAGACATTCCAAGCACAAGTTTGCTTTTTTCTCCTCTCTCTTTAATTTCTAAAAGAAAATCATTTGGTTATTTTCTTGCATGTTATCATAGATCTAGTTTTGTTTTTGAAAGTTAAATTTAGTCTCTATTTTTTCATGCATAGGACTTAGATCTAGTTTCAATTCTTTCATATTCAAAAGAGTAGATCTAAGTAGTTTTTATAGCAATTTTTTACAAATTTTGTCTAAGATCTTAAGGGAAAAAATTGCTTTAGCTTGCATTGTAGATCTAGCTACTTAGGAGTTTTATGCTTTTTGTTTTAGGACAACAAACAAAACACTCTAAAGATCCTAGTTTAGTCTCTTTTAAAGTTTGCCAAAAACCCCTAAAAATATTATTTTTTGCATAAGGAAAAATTCAGAAAATTTTGGTTAAGTCTTAAAGTGATTTTAAGCGTTTTCTAATAATCTCCTTTGTTGCTTTTTAGCAGGTCCATTATAAATAAAGGGGAAACTCTGGTGAAATCAGATCTAAATTGAAGAAAACTTAGTCCACGTTGGAACCCTTGAAGACCAAGACCTTCAAAGAACCTTTTGTAATCTTTTCCTTTAGTTTTGATCCATTTTATAAGGATCCAAAAAGCTCTAAAAAGAGAAAAATAGAACTTAGTTTCTAAGTTGTAATAGGATTTAATAAAAGCAAGCCTCATAGTGCCCAATTTAGTCGTCCCCTTTAGGGGCATCGATGGTGTGGTGGTGTGCTTATATTTTATTTGGTTTCTTTCATTCTTACATAATCTAAATGAATTAATCAATCAATCATAACCACAACACTTACATTAATTTCATTTTGGCAAGTAATTTTTTAATTGTTAGTTTAATTTAATTTTTTTTTAGTTCTGCATTTTCAAATTTGAAAAATAAACTCATCCCCTCAACTCCTCGCAAGAGGTTGGATAGTGTGGAGTTAGTAATTAGAGAACATTTCATTTTTCGCAATTTCTTTTCTACAATTTACTTTTTGTTTTAAAATAAACTTTCCCTTCAGCTCCCTAGTGTATGCTCTGAACCCTTGCGAGCATAGCTCGATCCTGGGAACTCATCAAAACCATGGCTAGTCAGTGTGGAGTATATTAATTAGAGAAATCTCAATAGTTGTTATCTCAATGCAAGGGAAACCACATGAAGGGAGTGTGTGAAGTCAGACGAGAACTTTGAGATCTAGGTTCTCCCCGTGTTGGACCTCCGACACCTTCATTGAACTTACTGGTGAAGCCTTTGGGGTTTCGATAAGTTCTCAACATATTTCCAACCAAAGAGATAGCCTCTAGAGAGGCCACACATTAGTAATTTGGTTCTCAAACATTTTTTTTCAAGGCAAATAAAATTTACCTCATTAATCTACTTTAAAACTTTCAAAGGCAATCTCATAAAGCATACGTTACAACAACTACCCACGATACTTTTAAGGCACTAGTCTCATTTTTACATATCTTTATATCATGAATAGTAATTTATTTCATTCATGATTTATATGATTGTCTACTAAGCTTATGATTACTTGCATATATTTGTATCCTTTAATATATCTTGTGCAAGTACTTTATACATTGGATATCTATTTCATCAAACTTATCTTATGTATGAATGAATGAATGTTGTATGCTTTGCTTTAAATGTAATTGTCTTATTTGTAATAAAATCCTAGATTTACCTTTTTGTACTTAGATTGGCTTTTAATCCTTAGTATTTTTGTTAGGGACTACCCCCTTTGGATTTGCTAGGAGTTGGCCTAGACGGAGGAGTCGAGGATCATGTGACAACACCTTGACTCGAGACTTGCCCCCAAGGACACACCGAGTGGATTGAATATTTTCTTCCATGTTACCCCAAGTGTGTATAAAGGTTGCAACAAGATGCATGGTCTTTGTTTTCCTCAGGGGTTGATTGAAGTGTTCCTTATTGCCAAATTATTTTTGTTCAACATGCTTATATGTATGTTTCTAGTTTTGTAGGGTTTTTTCAATATTGTAATGATGAAATTTTTTTCTTTTATACCAAATCTTGGAACGAGGATTGTTTGTCTTTTATAGACAATCTAGATGTGCATACTTCTGAGTTGGATTTATGATATTTGTGGATTGTTTGGCTTTTATAGACAATCTAGATATACATACTTTTGAGTTGGATTTATGGTCTCTGTAGTTCTTTCACCAAAAAGGATTCCCTGCTTGGATAAATGTACTATTAGAAATTGGTTTCAACATTTATTTTGGACTATGCATGGGCATTAGTGATGAGCTATTTTCTGACATTGGTTTCTAACATTTATTTTGACTATGCATGGGCATTGGTGATGAGTTATTTTATGTGGAGCTTGTATATTCTTGGATGATATATGGGTCAATGAATCACGAGAGCTCACTTGCATTCAATAAATAAACACTTCTCTTCTATGATAGTTCGACTTTTAATGTAAAATAAAGAAAGACACTTTTCTATGCTATAGTTGGACATGACAATCATTTTTTTTTTCCGTGTGCTTGGAAGCATTTCATGTTTTATTAAGAAAAATAGAATGGGTCATTGAATCATGAGAGCTCACTTGCATTCAAGAAATATATACTTCTCTTCTATGCTAGTTGAACATTTAATGTAAAATAAAGAAATACACTTTTTTATGCTATAGTTGGATATGGTAATCAATTGTTTTTTTTGTGATTCGAAGCATTTCATGTCTAATCAAGAAAGATATTTTTTGTATGCTAGTTAAACATAGAAAGCATTTTTTTAAGCTCAATAAGGACAATGATCATTGACGACATGATAAATCTAGTGAGAGGGATCCATTGGAGTATATTTTTTGGAAAAATATTGTTAGCGATGGTTCAGTGAAAGCGATGGCATGCTCTTTGAATGCTATTTTTTTTTCGAGATCTTGACTTCGAGTGCCTCTAAGAATTTGAAAGAGTGGCCTCTTCTTCCATATTAGGGAAACATGGTCATTAGAGAGGATGAGGTTGTTGTGAGTCTTAGTGAATATTTATAGGATGTTTCTGATGCTATGCATGTTGATGCACAATTGATTATTGAGGGAGGGCCCTCCCTTGGAGTGGACTTGCCCTATCGCTTGGTGTCCCCATTTTGGTCATTAAGGGTAAAAAATAGTTTAAAGTTGGCTCCCTGGACAAATCCAAGGACCCTAGTGTGGCTTTGAAGGGGAGAGCAAGTTGATTATTCTCCTCATTCATCAATGGATTCTTTTTTTCCTTTGTACAATGCTAGATGAAGCAACTTTTAATTGGTGTTCATTGAATTGGGAGGAAAAAAGGATTTCTTTGAATTCCCATTGGGGGTTGAGATTGAAGTATGTGTGCCTCTTGTTCATCAACAGTGTGGCATGCCATGTGTTTCCATGTGTTACAATTTGGTACTTGGATTATTGTGAGTAGTCTTGCTTATGATCAATACTCGTAGGCGGAGGCCAACTTTGATGATTGTGATTAGGCTCATTATCTTCTCTAGTTGGAATTTGTTTCCCTTCTGGCTGACTTGCATCCTTTTGTTTCCCTTATGGCTCATTAATTTGGTAACTTTATTATTTGTAATGCATGTACAAACTCTATCAAGGAAAACCCTAGAGTTTGTGTGGAGGTGAATCTCTAGCACACACTCCCTCTTTTTATCTTTGTATGCATAGTGGGAAGAGTCTATCAATAGAAGGTACAATACCTGAATTTTCCAAATACATTCCTTGTGTGGTAGGCTCAATACCATTTGATTAGAGATTGTCCTCTTTGAAAACCTCTCTCAGGGGAGGGGACATGGTGGTAGTGGTTAGGCTCCTCCCTTTACCGATACTTTGAGAATTGGTGGCACTTTTGTTTCTCTTGATTCAGGAATTGGGGGAGGTGGTGTTTTGAAATAGAAAGGCATTGTGGTAGGTGGTGTTGATGTTGGTGGCTTTGATCCAATTTCATTGGTTTGGGGGGAGGTTTAGGGGTTGGGACACACTCAAGTGTCTTAGGTCTTGGTGGTCTAGGTATAGATATATTAGGTTCTAGTGGATATAGTAATGGGGGTGTTTTCTCAGGGGGTGTTGGTCACAATAGTATTATTCAAGGCCCAAGAGGCCCTATGGAGCAACCTCATACAATACATCTTCCTTGGCAGTGGGTTTTCTTAGGGTTCCCTAAAACCTAGGGTTGGTGATTACATGTGACTTTGTTTCTTATGAGCAGATTGGCATGGACACTGAGTTTGGTTGGAAAATCAAAACAAATAAGAGGAAGGTGGCCTCCTCTCCAGTTTGGGGGGGGAGGGTTTAGGGTTTCATTTCCCCTTTGAATGAATCTTTTTCTATTTTCTTGGAATGTTTGTGGGATGACATGCTTCCGATTCACAAGATATTTGTACGAGGTGTGTTATAGTGTGTTTGACCATATGTCTTATTACAAGAGGTCAAGTCTGTTGGTTTTAATCTTCACAACCGAATGAACTATCGTTAGAATGAACCTATTTGGTCCTTTCAACATTGTCAAGGGAGTGGAGGTGTGGTGATTGTGCTTCTTAATCTTTTCAAAGTTTCATAGTTGTATTTGGTTCAGACATGAATGATTGATGTGTGTGGGTTTCCCTTTTGGTTCAAGATTAAGTGATAGGTTTTTGTGCGTTTTATGCTCCCAATCTTAGTGCAAAGCGTTGTAGGGTTTGGCATTGGATGGTTTTGGCTTTCCCTGTTGTGGAATGGATTGTTGGAGGGGATTTTAATATGGTAGAGTAGGAAGGGGATAGATGTGGGGGTATTAGGGCCAGTGGTCAGTGGTTTGAAGAAGAGTGCTTGCCATTATTGTAAAGACTATTTTCATATTTTTGACCCAAATTGGAAGTAAAAGGAGCTATATTATGAAAATTGGTATACTTGGTCTCACTATTGGTAGGGCAAGGTTTGGGTGCAAGGACGATTGCACTAGTTCTATGGGACATAGGGGGATTTGGCTCTTTTTGGATGGCTTCATCTTGTTTAAGTGCTTACATTAGATGTGATTGATTTAGATCATTTTTTGATTTAGACATTTAATATATTTGGGCCAATTTGTTGATTTTCCCACTTCTCCCTTGTTCAAACTCAATGTCTCCCATTTGGAGTCAGAGGATTTTTGGGGCCTTGTTTAGAGAGTGAAATATTTACCTTGCCTAGTTGGAGCTCGAGGTTGGATTATTTGTTGGGAGGATACTATGTTGTACTATTAAGTTAATCAAAGGTTGGGTAAATGAAGTTAACTTGGAAGCGGAGAAAGGACAAGTGATTGGCAATGAATTGCAATCATAGAGTTTCAACATAAAAACATTGTGACATTTTTTTGTGATGTTGTAAGGGTTTATTTTGGATTGGATTGAAGTTGTGAATAAAAACACTTATCTTCTATGCTGGTCATTTTATATAATGATAAATATATGTTTTATATGTTAATTAGATATATTGATCAATTTTATGCACTTGTGTGCATTTTTTGTTAACCTTTTTATTTATTTGATTATGTTTATTGCATTTTGTATTAGCTAGACCTATTTAATTGGAAGGTTTTCTCAACTCTGATGATTGATGATTGCTTTGTTTTGATTCTCATTGACAATATGGATATCCATACTATTTAACATTATTTTGAACATTTCTTCTGAGCTATGCAAGGGTCATGCCTTTGTGAGTCATGAGTTGTATTATTGATATTAGTGAAATATATATGGGTCATGCCTGGAGTCATGAGTTGTTTTTTTTAAGGAGTTTTTGTATTATTTGACATTAGTGAAATATATATGGGTCATGCCTTGAGAAAATGAGTTGTTTGTTAGGAGTTTGTACATCATTTGATTTTAAATGGTCATTTAATCATGAAAATTCATTTACATTCAAGAAAAAACTATTTTTTTCTAAGAAAGTTGGATATATTAACTAAAATTTAATGCAATGAATTATACATTAAAATGGGATATCTTGTGAAATACTGATGCATTTTAATATTTGGGAACCCTTGGTATTTTTAATAAGAACATATTAACCTTAGGATATTGATATAGTAATTGAAATGCAAATATATTCACAAACAAGTTAATACAAAATAGATATGTAACTGCGAGAGTTTGAATTGTACAAATATATTATATATAAGACATGTATGTAAGTGACAGAGAGTTTGAATTGTACAAAGATATTATAAAAGAGACATGTATGTAAGTGAGGTATAGTTGGCACTGCACATGTTGGAAAATATATTGCAATAGATTTATACAATTTGAGCTGATAGATATTCACCATCAACATTCATCGCATCATGGAGGCCCATGTAAAAGCACCATGACATTTGTTTTTTACGGTGTTAAGGATCCATTTTGGATTGGCCTGAGTTTGTGAGTAAAGTTGTTTTTCCAAGTGTTGTTTGTCCAAGTTAAGCTACACTTTGTCACTAACTTAATAATGATGAGCATTTCAATGCTTGGTTATGCAATTCTTTGCACTTGGTTCATTTATGCTGAAGTATGTGATGAACAATGTTTGATTTCCTTTTCCTTGTGGGATATTTATGGAACAAGGAGAAATTAATATCTCACAAGGGACAAGGCTAAAAAACATAAAAAAAAGATTACTCTTTAAAATGAAGAGTGCTTGTAGAGACGTGTAGCTTGCAGTAAGTGGAACATCAACAGAGTTCATAGTAAGTTTACATCAATAGAGTGCCTCAAATTTTTTAAACCAAAATCTAAAGAGAGAGTATCTACTAGCTTAAAGCTATATCCATGTAGTTATGTGAGCAACACATCCTAGTATCTCTTAATGGTGTAGATTCTACAAAAAATACCTAGATATATAATTACTTTGAAAGACATGGAAAATTAATAAAAGTCATGATGATTGGTTACTTCTTCAAGTGCTAATTTAGCTAAGTTTGAGTCCAATTTGAAAATCTCTACATTCTCCTGAAGTTGGTGAACAATTTTGTCTTCCCTAGGTACCCCACTGTTTTAATTGAAAGATTGCACCTAGTTGGAGGCTCCATACCACTCACCTTTGGTCGAATTGATGACCATGTTTAGAAGCATGTTACATTCAACTTCTAGAACTGAAATATGACACTTAAATTTTAGTTGTGATTGTTAGAATTGATCTTGTGTTTCCTTGACTGGTATCCTCATGTCCTCTTCGTGCTCGTTGAATTTCCTGTAGCTCCCTATAGTCCATTTGTATAGTAGAACAATCCAAAGTCAATTATCGACTAAAATTTACAATATTGCTTGTAGTAACCAACCTTTGTTTATTTATCAAGGTCCTTAAATCCCAGAACAAATGTTGACTACACTCTGAGCAGTCCAACCAAACATCACACAAGAATAATCTTTATGATCAGAGCAAAGGATACCATAGAAAGTCCAAAGTTGAACTAACAAAGATCTAAGGGCACCATATATAAACATACCACTCAGAGGAATAAAAGGGAAATCCTTCCCGTACCCAAAAATCCTCTACATAGTTTTTGTTGAAGCCAAAATCGAAGATGCAATGACCTATAAAAATAGAGGAATGCAGAGAGAGTTCAAATCCATACAAGGAAATAGAACCCCCCATATGAGAGACTGGAACTAATTTAAAATCCTCTGAACAAAAACTTGAAACAATCCCCAATGCAATACTCCTTTCAGTGAAAATGGAAGATAGAGGTGATGACTTACCCATGTTCTAGAAGAGAATCAAAACCATGCATGCTAGTGAAATCACTCAAAACTCAACATCCTAGATTTCAGACCTGTAGGGAAAGACCTCCATGTCGCAAAGCCAAATTGCATAGCCATTATACCATAGTACTGAGAAACAATACCTCTTGTGGATTCAAAATTGTGTGGAACTAAGTGTTGAGGTCTGTGAGTGAAGGGGAGAGGTCTCTTCACATTAAATGCACTGCCATACAATGGACTTACCTTACGATTTTTCATGTGCCTTCTTAAATTTTTGAAATGTGTCACGTCCTCCATGAAAAATTAAGGGATATGTTGATTGCCTAACTAGTGATGACAATGTCCTCCACTTTTAAAGTGGATTGAGTTGCATAATAGTCCACTAGAGAATTATTCTCCCATAGAACGTGGAAGAACTTAACCTAGGAAATATAATTGGATTCTTTATTTTTCCATTCTAACACTGAAGCCAGAAGAGTATCACTTAGCGTGGTATTCAAGACCATATGCCTTATTACATTATTCAAATCCCCTACCACATTAAGCTTTTGAATACCAGAGTTGTTGGCAATCTTCAAGTCTTGCAATAGTGTATAGCTTTGAGCTTGGTTATTTGTTGATATATTGAGACCCAAAGCCAATGAAAATTCTATTGTTCCTCCAGGGTTTAGGATAACCCCTCCTGCACATGCCACCCCAAAAAACTTCCATTGATATTGCAAAAGCTTGCACAAGGATTTTCAAAAGTAACTATGAAATTGAGTTATGATCATACATGTTAGTAAATGGAAAGCCAAAATGGCTCCAAACATGTTAAAAGAACACCTATGTAGATTTAGGGGTATCGAGAATCTTGTTGCATATAATGAACACTAACATCTTAGAAAATTTGTAAACTACCACAAATATAAAGTGATGTTTTTGTTGAGTGGTTCGAAAACCATTAATGAATCCATGGAAATGGATTCTTATTGTTGGATGGCATTGAAATATAGGAATGGGCCAACTCCATGTTAGCATGTTTACTTTGGTTTCAATTTGTACATTTTTGTTTATGTATCTTCCACTTGTTTCTTCATGGAAGGCCAAAAACAGTCTTGTATAACAAGGTTTACTACACTAAAATGGAAACATACATTTGTGAAATGGAAGCATACAAAAGACTTGCAAATAAAATCTTGCAAATGATATTAAGAAAATGACTAAGTAACTAGAATTTGAAATGCTAAACTAGAAAGCATGTACATGAAATAAAATCTACTTAACTAATCTAACTAAACTAAATATATTGCAAAGCAGACCAGATTAGGGGGGCCTTCCCAACTAATTTGTGTTGCAAGGGGAGTTACAATACTATGAAATAGTCATGTGCAAACTTCAGAACATCAATGCCTTTGTATTATGGAAAACATGTTCACAGGTTTACAATTGATGTGTTCATAAGTTTTATCCTCTCTACATAAACTATCAACTCCCTACTATGTATACATATTGCATATTTAAAGCATAGGAGGATGTTTTAGAACCCACAACCAATTCCCTCGTTTCACGGGTTGACATAACTAATAAAACCAATTAATGGAAAATACAAGATATGAGATAAACACCATGGTGTAAATTTATCTTGTCGTTGGTGAAAGGTAGAACATACATCTTTATTACATGATATTTTCATGACATAAAATGCATGAAAATATCCTCTTCGAACTCAATCTTTGCTAGACGCTTCGTTTAGGAATATAGTTGACTAGAAGCGTTGTAATTTGAGATGGTTCATGGCTGCTTAGAAACCATGCCAAGACATCTTGAACCAAATTTAGATCCAAACTGGCTCTAGGATCAGAGGGGGCTACCTCAAAGACAAATAGAAATTCGTTGCTCACTGTCACTAAGCAACAACTCACTTTATTAAGCACAGATGCCAGATTTGAATGTTGAAGAAAATGATAGATAGGGTTGAAGATAATTATAACGACATACTTGAATAAACAATATATAACTTCAGAGATCATAAGCTCAATCCATTGGGCATGGAGTCTTATAGAAAAAAACATAAAGTTGATAGGTGGGATAGCAGAAGAAAATATAAGCTAACAAATAATTTTGGACACAAACAATGAGTAAAGAAGTCACTATTGTTTCAAAAATATAGAGAAAGTGGATTGCTATGCATTACTTTAATGAATCCAACTCTAAAATAAATGTAATACACTGAGAATGACAATACACTGA
>JASDQU010099150.1:9042-19897 GCA_032191745.1 Picea mariana
ATTTTTTGGTAAATGTATATATTACAATAATTTTCCTTTTTATTATAAAGTTTTCTTAAATAAATAAATAAATATCATGGATAGTTGGTTGTAACATGTTATTAGTTTTTGTAAATGTATATATTGTAATATAATTATTAAAAATTTAATAGTTGGTTGAATAATTAGATATGATAATTGTTAAAATTGATTTTCTCATAGTCAGCTTTAAAGTTATTTATAATCAAATCAAGTGTTTTTAATAATGTTTAATCTTAATCTTATATATATAATTAACTAATATTTCTAGTTGTAATTTTACATATTTTAATTTTTCATATATAATTTAAGTTGATTTAATGATTAAGAATATATATTTCCTTTTTGAAGGTCACATGTTCAAATATAAAAAAATAAAAGAAATAAAGTATATGTACCTCTATAAACTTTAACAATCAAATCACTTAAAAATCTATTTTATTTTTTTTAATATTTTTTTAATTTTAAATTATCTTTTTTTTTTGTTTGTTAATTTGTGCGGAACCTGTTGGGTACGCGATTAACCTGTGGCTTGAGAAACCGCGACTCAGGGGCATCTAAGCCGTCAAAATCACCCGAGGATCGCACCCGGCCTGAGCCACACCAACCCTTAACATGGTTGGATTTTTTGTCCCCGCAGGTTTCGAACCGGTGACTTTAACATCACGGAGTGGCTTAACAACACACTCGATCACCGACTGTCCTACACCTCGGGGACAATTTTAAATTATCTTATTTATTAATAAAAAAAATCATTTTTTTATTAAATAAATATATTAAAATTTTTCTAATACCAAATTTAATATTTTCAATTTAAAACTTATTAAATATTAAAATAATAACATGTATTTTCTATAAACTTTAACAATCAAATCACTAAAAAAATCTATTTTATTTTTTTTAATATATTTTTAATTTTAAATTATCTTATTTATTAATAAAAAAAATCATTTTTTTATTAAATAAATATATTAAAATTTTTCTAATCCCAAATTTAATATTTTCAATTTAAAATTTATTAAGTATTAAAATAATTGCATGTATTATTTAATTGGTTAAGAATAATATAGTGAGATAAAAAAAAATTATGATAAACCATTATCACGCTCCTAATAAAGTTGAAAATATTATCGTTTATGTACTTATATGGTATAAATTACTAACTAATCAAATGACAATTTCTTCTCTAAGTTGTGGAAGTATATAATTTGGATTTTGTTTTTATAATTTGGATTTTGTTTTTTTATGGGTATTTTTTTAATTAAAATATTATAATGATATTTAAAAAATAAATAATAATGATTAGGTTTAATGATTAAAAATATGTGTTTTTTTTAAGAGGTGATAAGTTTAAATTCAGAAAAACTAGAATATGTATACCTCCGTATAAAATCTCTTCTTCTAAAAAAAATTCTTTATTTCACAAACAAAAAGATTTCATTTACCAATTTAATGTTTGACTTCAAAATTATTAATAATATAAGAAATATTATCATTACAATATTATATTTAAAAACATAAAAAATAATTTTAATTTTATTAATAAATATGATATAAATTTTATTAATAAATATGATATAAATTTAAACATCATGCAATTTTAAATTAAGGTAAAAAAAAATGTTACCTTCTTATGATATATAATGATAGAAACACTTTGGAATTATATCAATCAATTTCTTTGTCTTTCTATTATGCTACAATATTGTAGCTATATCATCCTTTTTATCTTTTTCCTTATATTTTAGGTTTTCTTTTATATCATTTTTTTTGAAATTTTTATTTATTTTTATTTAGATACTTTATCAAAAGAATGTTCACATCTTTCCTTAATTATATAATATTATTAGGGAGAGTTATAGTTCATGGTCAATTCAATATTTTCCATTACATATATATATATATATTTTTTTTTAATTTTTTTTATTTTTATTTAAATATTTTACCAAAAAAATGTTCACATCTTTCTTTAATTATATAATATTATTAGGAAAAGTCTTGGTTCATGGTCAATTCAATATTTTTCACCTTCATACATATTGTAATTATGAAATACTTGGGATTGGATCAATTTCATTCTCTTTATATTATGATATAGCTATATCATCCTTCCTTTATTCTGAGTTTTCATCTATATCATTTTCTTTGAAAAAAATTATTTATTTTTTACTTAACTACTCTATAAAAAGAACCTATCATCATCTTCCCATTTTCTTAATTATACATTATCATTTCTTAATTATATATTATCATCAAAGAACTCTTAGTTCATGGTCAATTCAATGTTTTTCATCTATATACATATTGCCATTGTGGAAAATGTCACTCTACATATCTATATATGGGGGTTATTGTTTTGGATTTCATATTCATTATGCAGAAGATTGCCATGTCCTTGGTTTCTCTCATCTCAAAAACAATATTAATTAGGCTTGCATCATCTTGGATCATCAAATACATGTGTTTCTAATTCTTGACATTGTATCAAAAACCATCATCTTGGTTCTTAGCACTACAATAAAAACACCTTCTTGTGGAACTTTCCTCCTAAAAAATCTCCTTTCTTTGTTTATAGCAGAGGTGGGTGGATGAAGGTTTTAAAAAATAGTTTTTTGGTTCGTTCACTTAAATCATATTAGGTTCTCTGATGTGCTCACATATCTAGTGCACTAGTGTGTTCTTAGAATACATGCACTAGAAGTCGTTATTACTATTCCATAATAGAATATTTTTTTCAATCAATTCTAAACATACTCTAACTAGTGTGTCTTAAAATAGTTAGTGCACTAGTGTGTCACTATATAAATGCTCCAAATGAGGTTTAGACATTTCTTATACAATATATTTTTTTTATTTAAACAAATTAAAATAAATTATTGGTGTGCTCTCATAGAAGAAGCATTGATGCATTACCTCTATAGGAACACTTGAGGTCATTTTATTATTTTGCAATAAAACTCTTGCTCATGCACCTTTAAAGAATAAGCGCACCAGTGTATAAGTACATGAGATGCAGTGAATAAGGTTGAGGAATTTTTTAATACAATATCAACTTTATTTTAAAAATTAGAAAAACTCATTGGTGCCTTGCATAACTAATGAAATAATGAGTTTCCATTATTGGTGCACCAACAAAACAATTTCCAATTGGTGCATTTCTAAACCTAAATGCACTAGTGTGTCCTTGTATAAGGTGCACCAAATAAGATTTATCCATTTTGTTATACAATATCATTTTTAACTTAAATAAACTTATCGGTGTGCTCCAATATAAGGTGCATAGACACATTTTCATTATTGGTGTAGCATAAAACATAACCTAGGCAATGCATTTTTTTACCCTAAGTGCATTGGTAATTCTATATGTAAGAATCCTTCATTAAATTTTATACATTTTGTTACAAAATATTGTTTTTATTCAAACACATTACAAAAACTAAATGGTGTGCTTAATAATTTTTACATGCATTGGTGTGTAACAACAAATGGTGCATTGATTTATAACTATTTAAAAACCTAGTGGTGCACCTTGGGCATAAGATTGCACTGATATGTCTTAATATCAAGAAGATTAAGATAGGATAAAATTTTAAAAATTACCAAATTGTAATTTCATTTTTACATTAATTTAGTGCTTCAAACCATACAAACATTGATGCCCAACATCTTTGTATGAAAACCCCATTGTTGATGCTATTATGTTTCTAGATTCCTCGATTCCTTCGCTTTGTTGGTGGATTTGTTTTTTTTTTTTTTTTAATTTGAAAAATGATACCGTATTCTTATTCTTTATCTACATGGAAACTATTCCTCCTCTAGGGAAGAGACTATATAAATTGTTTTTTATCTCTTCGTTTACATTTTTATTAGTTTAAAATTTATCATTTTTCTTTGATTCACTTTTTTATTTTTTATTTTAAATTTCCATGTTGTAAATTCAATCCATTCATTTCAGATTGAACTATGCATGGTATATTTTTTACATGGTATACTTTTTATTTATAGGATGCATCTCGTAAAGTAGAGTGTTCTAGGAAAACCCAAACAATTAAAAAAATCCACTTGTTTTGGTGCTTTTTAAATTATTAGGAGTCACCATTGGTGATGCTCCTATATATTATGTGCATCATTAAGATCGATTTTAGATTTACAATTTTCACGTTCTTGTAGGTGCTCTTTGCATCATTAAGATCGATTTTAGACTTAAAATTTTCACGTTCTTGTAGGTGCTCTAGGAAGTGTATAGAGGCATTATTCTCAGTGCCTCCATACATATCAAGCACACTATAAATGGCCTTTAAAATATAAATTTTCCCACACTTTTGGTGTTGCTGGCACCATTATTGGTGCTCTTGTACATCAAAAGCACACTTTTCAAGACAAAGAATAAATATAATTCTTTCACTTTGTCAATGCTATTAAAAAAAAATAGGAGACACGATTTGATTCTCCAATGTATTGTAAGCACACTGTTGAGTGCATTGTTATATTTATAAATTTATTGCATTTTTTGTGTGCTTATGAACATAATGAGTCACTGTCATTAAAGATTAGTTAAATCATAATTGTGCTTGTAATAAAAAAATAAGATAAACTTTCTTAGCTTGTCAGTGTGTTTGATAATGTACAAATGTACCATTGATGGTGCATTTAAGCATACAAGGAACACCAATGTGGTTTTGGTGCCCTTGTATATATGGCGCACCAATTACTAATTATAGTTGAAAACACCTTAACGATTTTATTGGTGCAAAAACAAAACAATGTTTAATGCATATTACAAATAGCAATTTAGTATATATTATTTATGTTGTGTGTATGCGCTTAATGAATTTTGTACTTGAATCAAAGATGGAAAAAATAAAAGTAGAAACAATGAGTCAACATGTATAACTTCGTACATGAGTGAGATTTCCAAGAGAGGGAGAGGGATATGTATCCTTGCCTTATTAGAACATAGTCTCATGTTCTTTTGAGGAAGGTTGTCTTATTCAAGTTTTATGAGGAGGCTACATCTCTCAAGGGGAAAAAAGTGCTTGCTGACATATTTGATTCATTGTTGGGATCATGACAAGAAGGTATTCAAGGATGATCCCAATCCATGTTACTATCCCACAAAGGAGGATATTTATTTTATTATTGGGTTTTCCAGGAGAGGGGAGGATTTTCCCTAGTTCCCCAATTTTCCACCTAGCATTGTGCAAGAGATTCATTTGGTATATTCACATATATATGTTTTTGCAACCACCATTAACCCTAGTATTTTTTAGGTTTCTAGTGATCAATTGTGTTTACATTCACCGTGTTAGTACTGATTTTGTCCTAGCCAGTAACATGCATCATGATTGAGATTAAGGAGGGAGAATTCAACAGAAAATGAGACTACAGAGCTCCCACATCAAGGAAGGAAAGAGTTTAATCAGGCTCCAAGATATTTACAACTAACAAAAAACCAAGCGCTAAGGGCCCGTGACTCATTCCTAGGCATTAGTGCTTATCGGGAGCACAAAAGGTGCTCGGCTCACCTAGATCAAGTTCAAGTCCTTCTCCTAGAGGGAACCTTTCAATATAAACATGGATTAATGATAGAGCACAAGAAAATGTGCGGGCCCGATCATCCGATGAATAGAAGCGATCCTTATCAATGGTGGATGATGCATGTCACATCGGAAATGAGTCTGGGAGGTTCATGCTGCATCGAGGTGCAATAATGGTTTTAGGTTTCTATGTGTCAAAGAGAAAAATGTGTCACATGATAAAGCACGATAAAGGAAACCACTCCCTTGGGGTCACGACGGTGGTATTCCAATCTCACCTAGATTTCACATCATCCAAATCACCTCCAATATAACCAACCACTTAATGCCACCTAGAGTCAACAAAGTATTCCACTGTGACATCAAGAAAAGTGATGAGGACATGACAAGATAGCAAATCACCCTCTCTAATATGTTAGCAATCGCCACATGTAAGGAAAGGACCCAATAACACTCAAGCTATGATACAATCCTAGGGCACTTATATGATTGGACCTCTAGGGACACATCAACACCTACATGTATGAATGTCAAGCCACCACATTCCCACGTATTCATGTCGATGTCAGCATGACATCAGTCAAGTTTCAAACATTTTTCTAGTTTTTGAAAGGTCCAAGCAATGGGAAAAGAAGCGCATGTGGAAACAAAGACATGAGTGATAATTATTCAAGTGACTGGAAGGATGCCATGCCAAAATTGGCAAATCAGTTAGGAAAGACATGACTTATAACAAGATAGATATCTTCTTGTCTTCGTATTTTTGCTCATTATTATCCCGGTGCCTACATCTATCAAAAATTAGTAATCATCACCTTGACATGTACTTTTGTGCGTGATTGGGATATTTATGAATCATACTAAGCATAAAAAATCATTTCCCCTCATTAGTTGTCCGTGCAAACACTTGTCAGTATTTTATAAGAAGAATTTCGAATGAATCAAATTCCACCAATCTATGAATATCATGAGTCCTAAGAAGGAGTTACTCATATGACGAGTGTTTCTAATGATGATCCACTTGTATTAACCCTCTTCCCAAGAGTTGGTTGTCAACCATTTTGGCTATGGGTGTGGAGAGAGTGTTTTCTTTATTGCATCCTTTCAAGGACATCATTATCTAGTATCATTAGCATGATCTTAAATTTGAAGGGGAATTTAGGAGTCCACTCTCAAGCATATCAACCAATCTCATAAGCTCACTTAAGAATCTTGAAGCAGAGGATACATTGAGATCACCAATTGTATATGATATTATTGAGACCTGTTAGTTGGAAGGACAAGTTTAGTGCATCATCCTAATAGCCAAGGTAAAGGGCTCACAACATAATGATGGGAATCAATTGAGCCACTGAGAGGGACCTAAACAAAGTCTCAATTGGATGAGGAGAACACACCCAACAACAATATCAACAGGGATCATATGGCAGTCAAAGCCAGTTTCTTCACATTAAAATATGGTAAAATCAATTGGAAAGCTAAAATCAGTTAGAATGCCAGAGGCGGTATCAATATTTTGACAAGTGGAATCAAATTTTCAAGAAGAAGTATTGGTATGAGTAAGGGGTTTCTTCTCAAGAAAATGCAGCTATAAATCAACAAGAAAAGTTCATTTTTAGGGTCGGAACTTTGGGGAATTTAAGAGTATCTTATACCCAAGCTATTTGATCAAAGATCCCTTCAGACACAAACCTTTTTCAGGGTTGCAGGCTACACAAGATTCATCCCCTTCTTTATTCTTTAGTATGTTCTCCTTTTTGTCTCTGTGTTCTTGTAAAAACACCATCCCTATCATTCCATGGCTTCTTGTATTAGATCCCCATTAATAAAAGCTTGAGCAATATGTTTGATGACATGTATAGTGTGACTATGTGTTATTTATATTATGATGTTGAAGTGATTTCCTCTAAATGTATGACCACTTCATGCCATTTTTTCATGTGTTAAATGATGTGTGGAGGGTACCTCCGTGGATTTAAGTATATGATTTTTTTTTAACTTTTTGATGCATATTTTAATGATCTGATATATTTGTCAAGACTATTGAATTCTTAATTTCTCAGCACATCATTATGTCCATAGGCTCTGAGATTCACCATAGAGCTTCCTCACATGTCTATCTTGTATTTCTCCCAATCCCGCCTTATCAAACTTAAATAAAATTGTATGAAGCACTCATGGACATATTCCTATTCGTGTTGAATGCCTTGATATTGGTTCTGATATTGTTTGAGGGTCAAGAGTTCTATAAGAGAGAGAGAAGTGTACCCAAAAGTTTTCATAAATATTGTTGTATATCAACATGTATTTAATATCTATCCTAGGTATTATCCCCTAGGATGTCTCGACATAGTCCCATTTACATCCTAGAACATCTCTAGGGATGACACATTAAATGTAGAGAAGGTTAGGTGTCTATTTCTTATGGTCACGACATTGGCACACTATACCTTTGGTGGAAAGAACATTAGTTTCCTTTTCATGAACTATGTAGACGATTTATTTGATAGGCCTCATCATCATTTATTTCATAGTTGTCTTCTCAATCCCTCTTCACTCATGGGTATGGTGAATCAACCTCATAATTTCCAAGAATTATATAGATAAGATCGACCATTTAAAAGTTGCTTATTTCCTTCTCTCACTAAATTCACCCATTCAAGTTATGCACATCAAGCCRCTAAATGCCTTATTTTTATCAAGAAGTACATTTGTGATTTTTATTTGTTGAAACATATACTTATTACATTATGAATAATAGAACATATGGTCATTTGGTTATATATTTTTATGGATATTAACTTTACATATAAGAGCTCATTGTTTTTCTTACACCATTTAGTTTAGATATTTTTCTTTAAAAAATGGAAGAAATGGTTATGAAAAATATTTATGTTCATGAGTATATTGTTAGGGTCCTACCCTAACCACCCTACTTTGGGAAACATAGTAGTTAGTTGGTTATTGTATGCGGTTGTACTCTTTGAATGAGGCCAATTGATAGTAATAGTTAGTTACCCTAATCTACCTATTTTGGGTGGCATAGTAGTTAGTTATTGTATGCAGCCATACTCTTTGAATAAGGCCAACATATAGTAATAGTTAGTTATTCATTGTAAAGAGGGTCCAATTTATAAGTCCCACTAGGTAGTTGGTACCCAATTATGATAGGAACACAAGTAGTTAGGGTTTTTTCTATCTAAAATCTATTTAAAGAGATAGGAGGGAATCAAATTTCTTGTTTTGTCTCATGTATTTGGACCTCTAGTTAGTGGAAGGTCACCCCAACTTAAGATGTAAATGAACATTTCATTATCCTTTTAATTATTAATATTTGAGGATGTCTTTGCAGTTTCTATTTTATTGTATCATATTATTGGTTAATTTGCAATTAGATTCTTTGTATATCTAGTTGCATTTCATTGTTCATGGGTTGGAACACCACAAGTAGTATTAAAACTCTTTCCTGTGCCAACATGCCTTTGAGTTTTAGTAGAATTTGTTTTTAGATTAGAGATGTGTTCTATATTTAAATAACAAGTGATTTTTCATTAGGTAGATCAAACCCTAACCCATGGAAACCCTAACATTTGTAGTCTACCAGTGAAAGTCCTACTTCTTTTCACCTAAGGGGAGTTTTAATATTTTTCCATCATGGTGATATTTTGTCTTTTGTGATCTCATGGTTAAAACTCACAACATGGCCCACTCCAAAAACCAAGAACATGTCATACCATATTAGGAGCAATCCTCTTAGAGCAAATTACTAGAATAAATAGTGACCACCCTTGAAACTACATTTTGACATGTGCAAGAAGCAGTGACAAAAAAAATCAACCTCTTGAAAGTATTAGCAACACGTGTGGGTCATTTTGTAAGAAAACCACATATTTACCCAACCAAACAGGAATTCACACCCTCAAAGTTACAAGACACACCCATGTTTCATAATAATCAACTCCAAGTTCACAATTTAGGGCTCCATTTTCCAAAGGTGGACATGAAAAAGTTTGATGGTCCAGATCCTTTAGGGTGGGTTAACTAAATGTAACACTATTTATCTCTCTATGGAATTACGGATGACCTACACAAAACACATGTCAAGTGCTTATAGTTGGATGTTGAAAGCTAGTAGTGGTGGCAATGGTATAGGATTATAAAGGATACATTGCATCGACCCAATTTTTTCAAATACTTTCTACTCATTTTGAGTAGGATACTCACCATTTGAGATGTTTGACAAAGTTACGCCAAACATGTACAATTATGGAATATATCACAACATCTGAGCAATTGGTTATCTGCATATAGGGACACTCTGATTTATTTTTTAAAGAATGTTTCATCAGTGGTATCAAGGATGCAATTAAAGTACATGTCATGATGCAACGTCTACAAACATGATTGGAATCTTGTGAAAAATCCAAAGAAGATAAGATAGTTATCAATGCACAACTGAAGATACCTTTATTCAAAACTTTCCCTAACCCCATGATGGCAACTACTCCTAGCCCCTCTAGCTTATAGTTGGTCTGCATCCAGACGTTATCTCCAAAAGATATGGAAGAATGACAATGCCTCCATCTTTGCTATAGATGTTGTGAACTACATTTCAAAGGGAATAAATGAAAATAGTAGAAATGATTTCAAATAGAGTTTTCTCCACATAACTACTCATAGGAAACTGCATTGGACACTACATTTGAACAAGCTTTGAAATACACCAACCCCTCCATGGAATAGTAATCCCACTTGTAGGATCCTCTCGAGGAACCACATATTTCTCTCCATTCCCTCTATGGTTTCTCGACACAAAAAACCATGAAATTAATTGGCTACAAAAAGCACCACAAAGTGATTATTTTGATTGACAGTTGTAGCACACAATTTTATCCATAGGAGAGTGTCACAAGGCACCCATTGTTATCTATGCTCCATATCTATTTTTCAATTTAGAATTTCTAATGGTGGTATGATGAAATGTGAGGGAATATGTGAAAATATGAAACTACAAATGGGCTGTAATATACCAGATATAAAAAGTATGTAGAACATAAATAAAATGCGAGAAATGGCAGAATAACAGTAATATAACCAACATAATCTCCGCAATAGCACATAAATGATATAAGAACAACAACATAAATAACACTTTGATTCAGAAAGAAATGTTCACAGGCCTCTTTGAGGGGGCAACCTCCAGTCGAGCAATGCTCTGTTACAATAATCTCCAAGCTAGGGTTTTCATACCCTTGACCCTTATTTATACTAAATATGTCTATCAAGAGAAGCATCTAGAG
>JASDQU010099152.1:0-21343 GCA_032191745.1 Picea mariana
CCAACTTAAACGATAACAAAATTCGATTTAACAAATCAATCATATACAACAGTGCATGTTCATGTAACAGAGCAAGTCAATAATGTACACAGAGTTCATGAATGTGTGATATAAATGAGTGAAAGTTATACTAGCGAGAGTGTTGAGGCTATGTCAATTTTGAATTGACAATTGCAGTGGTCGACTCGACATTCTTGAACAGAATTGAACCCGTTTTTCATTGCTTCTTGTCAGAGGGTTGCATCTTCGCATTATGACCAGTGAGCTTAGCCACTTGGTCTTCGAAATCATGGATTCTGGATTGCAAAATTGGCACATCAAGGTAGTACCTCTCCAACCATAACCCACACTGATCGCATGGTGGAACGACTGGTTGAGCAGATGGGGGTTTTAATGAGTCACCGAGGGTTCCACGAGGTAGTTCAATGCTAGGAAAGTTAGGATCATCCCACAGACAAGGTGGTAAATTCTTGACAAAGTCATATACAGGTTTGTCACACAGACCCTCGGAGTAAAGATACTCGTTTGCGAGAAAACGTTCAATCTCTGAATCAGAATCTTCACTAACCATGATAGGCTCAGAGTTGGCAAGGGTTTTAGGTTTATTTCTCGCCATGCAAGAGATTAACCGAGCATTTTTCCTGCCTTTAGACTTAGCATTAGCTTAGCTTTAGTTTGTTTGGCTGTGGGTTTAGCAATTTCGACCTGTTTGGTCACAGACATGGGCAAGTTCATAGGTGGGTCAGGTAGAGGTTTGGGTAGAAAAACGCTATAAGGCACAGGGGTAGGCTTGCTTTCGGTCACCATAGGCTTATCAACCTGTGGTGGGTTGGATTCTTCAAAGCCATTACGATTTAGAAAATCACCCCAACTGTCATGACGTAGCCCCAACTCATAAACCAAAATCATTTTAATTAACCCCAAATGGAAGAGACTGGTATCGGTCTGGCTACGCTTGTACCTCTTCGCCATCTTAAACAGACTTCTATGAAGGTAGTGAGGTACATTGAGTTCAAAACCAATAAAAACCATCAATAGACGAAGGTGAAACAAGAAAACGAACCCGTACCTGCCCTCGCAAGTAATGAATTTCTTGATTATCATTAGCAGGTCGTGCCAGCGCTGTTTTAACATTTTTGCAGGCCATCCTTTGTCGCAAGGTTTCACCATTTGAGATTAGAAGAGCAATGTCCACGAGACATCTTCCAATTTATAATTTTTAGACCACTTCTATCCTGTAGCAGGCGGACTGGTTTTCGACCTAAGAAATTGCTCGTTAATCTCCAGTTGCACATCTCCAATTTTGGCTGGGCAGCCATCGAATGATAACGCAAATTGTCGAGCCACGATAGGGTTATAACCATCGAATTTCCTTATGAACGGGAGCCACCCGAATTCTTCCAGGTCGCTATAAGTGCCATCAAACATCATCAGTGCTTGGCAACCGTTAGGCTCTGCCCTTATGACAGGAGCCATGGCTTCTGTGCATGGTAGGGTTCGGTTTGAACAATACAAAATGCAGGGGGAAAACAACAGGGCTTAACAGCTGCAAGCGCTCAAAGGGGAAAGAATCAATGTAATGTGTGCGAAGGTGGTGGGATTACCACCACCATGCAATGTATTAATGACTGGGTACAACGTTGTTCCATCAGTAATCAACACATTAATCGACCAACCCAAACGGTGTACAACCAAATCAACGTGCCACCCATCAAATGTAGAACCAACACCATATGTTATATTCATGCGCCAAGTGTATAGTTCAATCCAACATGAAATCCAACATTAACCGACGATCCATTGTATCAATCAAACATATTAAACCAATGTTAATCCAATCGTGCCAATGTATAGTTTGAAACTGTGATCGTTCAATGTAAAATCAAACTCACAAAACAATGTACCAAGCACCGATCCAAACTATAAAATTGAAATCCAAAAGATTAATCAACGTTCCTTTGTAAAACTCAAACCATTGCCATTTCATATCAAATCAAACTTATAGTATTACCAATGCATTTGTTGCACATTCAAATGTTTATATTTCAAAGTTTTTAGAACATTTCAACCAAAGATCTCATATAATCAATAAGTCAAGAGCTCATATCAATAAGGATCAAATCATATAAGACCAAAATCAATCATGACCTTTATAGAATCAAATGTAACCAGTAAATCTTCATGCTCAATAGCTTATTAATCAAATAGATCCAAATGCGCAATCAAGGTAAGAGTAGGCCAAGGGACATAGTTTGAAAGAATCTTTTGCAGTCATGTGATAAAACAATGGTAAAGTGCCTTTCAGAAAATCAATAAAAGACGACAGTCCAAACAACAAAAGAGGTGTTTTCACACTTTCAGTTGTGAAAACGGAATCGAAACCTAATTGTAATTGTCGCAAAAATGAAACAAATGTCTAGTTGTACAATGCGACGATGATTTGTCGTTTAGAAGACAAGAGGTGTAGGCATCTTTTTTAGAGCAATTAAAAAAAAATGAATTGGCTGCCAACACACCCCTGTTTCCCCCAACTTGTAATTAATCATTAATTTTTGATTACCATGCTATGACATGGGAACGATGTAAATGTATTATTGTTTGAATTGCAAACAACTGACTGTGGGGGTGAAACCTTGAAATATCTGGCCATGATATCACTAGTCGAAACACTAGAGTCAACAGGTGCAAGATGCAATCTTCAATTGTACTGATATCTGATGCACCTTCAGAATCAAAGCTTCTTTGTCGTTCTATCCTAGGGAAAATTCTTCAATTCGTTCCCCGACAGTGGCGCCAGAAATGTTAGCACTAGAAGTCACCGTCAGATTGCATAGAAGGTAATCCCAGTATCCATCAGTTTATACAATAAATGTAAATGAGTTTTAAGAGGCCAAATGGAGAAGACTTAATGAAAATAACGTTCCAACTCAGAAATCTAGATTGGTATGTGCATCCAATTGAGGTCTTGGATCAACTTCAGTTAGTAAGTTGGAGCAAAGGTGAGTAGAAGGAAGACTTTGGTCAGAAAAGTGTAGAGGTATGCCATGGACATTAGGCCTTACAACAGCCTAAGGAAGAAAAACTTAAACAAAAGATCCTCTTGGATTCAAATTTCAAGGAAACTGAAAGAAATCTTAATAGCATTATAATCAAACATTCATCATAATACATTCACAACAATCCATGTGAATCAGTCAATCATGAACTCTCTCAGTATCAGAGGAAAATAAGATGGATTAAGAAAGATGACTTAGATTAATCAAGAAGTCTAAAATCAAGACATAACCAAAGAACCAATGTTCTTCATCAAAATATTACAATAGCAGGGAGCCTAGCTCAACCATTCGACCTTAACAAAATATCAAAACTACCTATATATACTAGAAATGTTGCAACCGCTAGGAATGCGATTGGACCCCAGAATTCAAAGTTTCTAGTCGGCGCCTACTCTGTCAACCTCTGCAGGTCTTCTTATGTCAGACGTGAGCCTGACTTAGTTATGTGCTTTGCAGGAAAATCCATCCCTCAGGAAACTTCGGATTGACAATCTCCCCCCACGACAACTCTTAGTATGCTTTCCATTTATGGGGTGAGACGAGGTCTCAACGACCACCCACATTTCCATTAACTACCTTCATCGGGATTGGGATGAGGCTTGACATCCATGAATGTTATATGCGGTTCCCATGACTTTTTTGAGTCAATCCTGGCACCTCAAGGCCATGCAGAGCTTCTTCTGTGACAAATACGAGTGCTTTTGGCCTTTGGCGCAACTCCTCTCCATCGATCCTTATTCAATGTGACCTAGGGCCATGATCCTATGCAAGCATGACCAAAGGTGGTTTGAAAGCAAACCGCTTTTGTCCCCACAATTCACCATGAATCGCCACACGTCCCTTTCTAAAAACCACAGTTCCAATTGTGGCCCACTGTTGAAAATTTAAAAACGTGTGCACATTCCGACCCCGCAATGGAGCACGACCATTGATCTTGTGATATGAGATGAGGCTTTCTGATCAAATGTCTAACTCTAGCGCCTTTTATATTGATGGATCAGATGTTCTCTTTTCAAATTGATGACCGATATCTGCTTCACTATTTGGGCTTCGGACTTCGGGAAAATCAAAACTCAAACCTTTGCCTTCAACTGCTTTTACCCGGAGCTATGGATTTGACGATGCGTGCTCTTGAATCGAATGACCGAGATTCTCTTTGGCACTTTTGCACTTTGGGACTTCAACGCTTTAGAAATTCCACACACTTCTCACTTCGAAACTCTCGAATCTTATTTCCCCAAACACTTGGGTCAATTGCCACTTGTCCCTTTAAAGATCAATGACTGATTCTCTCTTCGGGCCTTTTTCTCCAGCGCTATACTTCGCACAAATTTTAATATTCTGAATGCCCGGGATCCACTAATCTAAAACCCACATGGAATTCCCTCCATTGAAAGCTGAACCTTTCTTTTTTCTTGATTCGAGTCTAGAAATGACCACTTCAATTGTCGCATTTTGAGCCTGTGGCTGCGGTCTGTGTAAACAAACACTTGGATTACTGGATAGGGGCTAGGAAAATAGGGAGACCGAGGCACTTTAAAAACAAAGGGGCGCAAATGAAAATGATTTTACAAGATGAAGGGGAAAAAACTTAAGAATTCATTTGCGAAAGGAGAGAGACAGGGAGAAACACAGACTTATCTAGAAACCACAAACCCACAGGGACTCTGACAAGTTTTTGTGATAACAAGTTGAAGACTCCTGAAGTCGTCGGGAGCTGGAGGAGATATGAACTGTCCATCAACTGAGATGCATGTCAATAGTTTGTTAACTCCGGAGAAGAGCCACTCTGGAGGAAATGAAGTAAGGTTCTTTGAGAATCCCTGAAGCCCGAAGCAGCGAAGAGGATCTAAATAGTCTGCCAGTCAAAGACATGTGGCGAGAGATCCCGCATTCTAGAGGAGCGAGAGAAAAAGGGTGGAGGGACTCTTGAATTCACATGGATTCAAAGAATATTTGAGCCATTTGTTGGTAAGTACAAGTGTCACCAGATCCTGCACTCCGGAGAAGAAGTACTCCAGAAGAGTTATAGAGTGGAGGTGTAGGGACTCTCGAAGGCCAAAGTCACAAAGTCATTGTAGTCGTCCATGAAGGAGGATGCGTGGCAGAAGATCTTCCACCTCGGAGAAAAGTCGCTCTAGAAGAAACTGGAGTTGGAGGAGCCAGAAATCTTGAAGGCCAGAGTGTCAGATTTCATCAAAGTCGACAAGTCTCTAAGGACACATGGCATCGGATCGTGAACTTCAAATATTTTCCACTCCAGAGGATTCCTGTGGTGGTTGTTTGGAATTCCCTGAAGTGTCAGAGCCCAAAATAAGGAGAGCATGGACCATTGATTTGCAAAGGGACACGTGGAGGACAAAGGTTAACTCCATTAGAAAGTGACTCCAAGGGTTTGTGGCATTGGAGACTTTGGAAATCCTGAAGTGCGGAGTCCTGGAGTAAATCATAACCGTCAATGTTATGTAGACGCATGGCGTAAGATCGCGCAGTCTAGAGACTTGGCAGTCCGGAAGATTCGAAGGGAGGTGTTTTGGAACTCACCGAAGCACCTGAGCCCAAATTTTTGGTGGGCCGTTGATATGGGGATGGAGAAGGAACCATCGATCCCTCTCTTGTAATTACGAAACTTTTCCAGTTTAGAGTTCGAAAGAATTGACGAGTGGTGAAGTGAAAATGCTCAAAGCCTGAAGTTACAAAGATCCCTTTGAGTAGGTGCCAGGTCATAGCTCTAGGTCATATGAAGGAAGGGCCTAGCATAGAGAGCTAGTGCTTGTTTCTCAAATCCTTCGAAGGGGCAAAGAAAGATCTCGTGGGTTTGGAAGAACCTACAATTTGGAGAAAGGGGAACCTAGAGAGAGTTAAGGAAAATGAATTTATGATGCCACACCCCTTAAAAGAACACTTAGGGGTCGGGTGTGTTACAAATTGGTATCATAGCACGACAAAAACACTTGGCCTGCTTGGTCTCATGGATGATTCGTATGAAAATAGTTTTGGAGATATTTAAGGGGTAGCACCCTATATTACTGCATTCCTAAGAGGCTTAAAAAACCTCTACCGAAGAGGAATGAGATCCTTTATTGTTGATATATGTTTTGGAAATTGTCACTGTATGTTGCTAATGTTCCCAAATGAAGAAGTTGACTTCACTGTGCAATTGTACGCGATGTTGTCTAGTCATAAGATTTGGTTACCAAGGCTAATATGAGCCCGTAGAGAATATTACCACCAAACATAAATCATCTGCATATGTTCCTTGAGTAGAAGAATTCATATTTAAAAATACAGTTGGGATTTTACCCCAACGATATTGAATCATGCTAGTTTGTAACAAAGGGAGCTTAGCATTTCTTGGGAAATGAAAGTTGATCCTAAAGGAATGGGATTATGATGAAGAACACTAATATTTAAACTAAAATAACAATGTGAATGGATGGAAAGGATCCGTAGTAGTAATGATTACTGCTTTGATGAAGGTTTAAACCTAGTATAGGTTTATAACCCCTCACGATCAGAGGAATGAGTTTGGTGACCATTCCCTGAAAAGGGAGAGCATGCCTAGCTCTCAGGTTTCAAGTGGACTGAGAAATGGAATTTTGTTTCTCGGTACAGGAATTGCTAGACATGGTTTTTCTAATCAAGATGATAAACAGAGATATAGAAATATAGAGTGATTGAGTGAGAAATCACAACAACCTCCCTTTCTTGGTGGATAGGAAAATAATCTGCTAGAGTTCTCGTGGGAGGAGGAGAGTGGCCTCCACCTTGACTATGATGAACAAAAGGAATAATTCTAGGTGTAATGGTCAAGACTGATCTTGACCTAAAGATACTCTGGATTTCTAAACTAGGATACTTAGTAAGTAACATAATTAAATTGTTAAAATTAAGATAAAATGGTTGACTAAATGTTGATCCTGAATGTGGTAAAGGAAGTGTCGGGGAACTTCTATAATCCCAATGGGTCAGATTGACATCCAGTGGTGGATGGTATCCATATAGATATAATTGGAAGCTATTTTGGCTAATTCTATTACCTTGGGCATGGTTATAATTTCCCAGATTGTATTTATAGGTTGGGTAATGCTCCAGGGAGGTTGAGGAAAGAGTTTTTTCTTGCTAGCTGTTATCGTATAAAAAGGGAACATAGTTATGACTATGTCTGATTCAACTTCCATGTGGATGTCGTGTGAATGACTGCAAGCTCTCAACCGAGAGGGAAACTCAATTTTGAGTGTTCTTATGAGGCTTGTCATAAGGATGGAAGAAATATCCTTGGAGGAGGATCTGGAAGTCTGAGATGCCCATGTCCATGCATGACATGGAAAGGCTGCAAGCTATGAGCTTGCATGATGAATGTTTGGTTAGGTTTTTGTGTGTTTATGCTTGAGTGCATGGATTTAATGCATTGTGAAGCTTCTTGATATGAATCCTGATATTAATACCAATTAGGTATGAATGATATTAAATGTGAAAGTGATTTACATGTATGATGTAAGGATATATGTATACTAAAGGTACAATATGGCTTCCTTGATGAGTGATATGTAAGGAAAGAATTGCACTTGCCAAGATTAAGTGAAAACCATGGATGCATGGTTGACTCCATTTTTAAAGAGTCATGAAAGTTCTATTTTGAATGATAGATTAAGGGGGAATGCAATCCATTCCTTCAGGAAATATGAGTATAAATAAATGAAAGAGTAAATGAGAAAGGATGGTTTGTTGTCAAGACAAGAGGCAAATGATTATGCCTTGAGGATCACATGAGAATGATTTTGAACAATCACGAGATGACTAATTTTAGAATAGAGATGTATGTAGGATGTGAAATATACCCATGGAAACTACACACAGAATTGATTATGCATATGGTTAAGTACATCATGGATGTAAGTTAACAAAACCAGAATATATATGGATACATAATTTGGGTGCATGAAAAAGATGCATGTTTATATTCCTTATGGAATATTTGGTAAACAACTAAATCTAACTCAAGGTTGAGGCCATCATAGATTGTGATGGACATTCAATAACTAACTTGCATGCTGAGGGAGTTCCCTAGGAGAGAACTATGTGAAAACTTTGTCAGGAGGACAAAATCACAACCTTAATAACTGCTGAGAATATATAATAATAATAATAATAATAATAATAATAATAATAATCTTGGATTACATTTTGAAAGCATCATGTAATAAATAGAATACTAATGAATGAATAAATGAGTATATTTGATTGAATAGGCTTGGTTGAAGCCATGTTAAGAAAAGGAAATGACGCCTTTAGAAATAACTTAGCTGGGATGAAAAGTCTGAGGTAGTGTAGAAATAATTGGAAGAAGGGGAGAGCCCTCAATTATTTTCTTGCTGAGTAATATTTTTTCTCTGGGATGAGAGAGCTAGTACACAGATGGAAGTAAATATTTTGGCACCATAGTGATGATGGTTGTATTGTTGTAGAAACAATCAATATTTTTTTGTGTTTCACTCATGAAAACATTAAGGATAATGTGATGAAGTGCATAAATATGTGCTAGGATATGTCTGAAAATGTTTTATTGTCTTAACGTTACACACAAAATTTTTGAAAGGAAGTTGTATGCCACAGATACCTAAGTAGAGTATGATTCAAGAAGAAAAACTTGATCGAATTAGGTTAATCAAGAACCTAACACAAGAGATGAATGTGAGTCGTTCATCAGAGGGAAGACCGATCACAGTCGTCAAATCAACTTCAATATCCATTGGAGTTAATGGATAAAACACCATTCATTCGATTAGATCAATGGTCAGGGATCATTGTGGGACACAAAGGTGAAATTAACGGATGTACTAGTTCATGACCCACAATCAACCCACACTGTTGATATCGTCAGGGTGGATGATCAACGACCACGATTAAAAGAGTTGGGCGAGAAATTTTCAGATTGCGAAGATCGAACTCACCGATAAAGAGTGATAATTTTGGGATTCCACAATCGCTATGAACCGCCAATCTATGAACAATCTGTAGGAGAACCTACAAGGAACCCACATGTTAATGTCGTGTAAAACTCATGTTGTGATTGGGTTCTATGGTTGAGTTTAGCACATCGAAGCTCTGTATCAACCTAAATTCTCGGTCAAACACTTCTGTGTTGGCATTATTATTATTATCTGGAAATCATGTGGTTAAAATTGATCGAGGGCTAAGATCGATGACCCGCGATCATTGCAGATATTGAATATGCACATGGGTTAAAATCGAGACCTATACTCGTATTTAAATTCAATGTAGTGTTGTTTTGAGTTTGGGATCCGATCGTAGATCAGACGACCCATATTCATTGTGTATGTCGAAAGGAGAATTAAACTGTGAGCTAGATGAGGTTCTGCAATCCATTGCAGTTGTTATATCTAGGGGAAGATGGATCTGCACCATCGATTTGTAGGCAAGGGGTGTAGCCAGGATCATAGTGCTTGGACATAGGATCTTAAAGGATAGCGTCGAAATGAATAGAGACGAGGTCACAACTCTCGGTCGCATGGAGAGAAGACAGAGTTACTCCAGGCTAGTCAAGGAATATAGAGTTTAGAAATCTGCGTTAGAATGTGGTCGCAGGGACTGGTTCTATGGGAATAAAGGTTATCATAGTTAGCACATTACGTGGAATTGCTTCGAGGAAATGCGTGTTCGCATAAAAGGACAGACAATGGATTTTCCATCGAGGAAGGAGGACCTTCCAATATTTATACTTGCATTGTATAGGTGTTAGAGAAAATCAAAAGTAGGTGGCCATGAGTGTTGGCACCCTGGTTACTAATGAAGGAAGAATGTTTGGGTGCATTCAAGAGAAACAATTAGTTTCATGTGCGCTGATTTGGAATCATGAATTTCCTATAGTCAGAAGCATAGTCCTATTGTAAGAGTGAATGAGGAGGAATAAACCATATGGTGAAGAGTTTGGTTAAACTCCAACACACCATAGAAGGGTTCTTGTCACCAAGTGCGGTAGCTTGAATATCAATGCAAGGGTGCATTGGGTATGAATGTGGCCATGAACATCGACACATTGATTAAGGTCAATTAATATTTAAAGTGCACTTGTAAAACTTAGTATGATTGATAGGATGTTTACATAATAATAATATTTCTTTTTTTCTTTATATACTCTAAATATATGAAAATGACTTGGATAGTTAGTATGCATTGTATGAAAATACAGTGTGCATGAAAAATAACAATTTGTTTGGCTGAGGAAAGTTGACTTGCAGGAAGAAAGAGTCTTAGATATGGTAATGTTGTAAGTCTGTACGGAAGAAAAATTTCTTGTTGAGCTAAAATGCTATGGGGAGGAAAGTCCCATGCTTGTGAATCTGGTTCTGTGTGGAACTGATATGAAAATAAACGAAGAAATTGGAAAATTTGTGGATGACAGATTACAATAAAATCCTGAAATTTAGAATTGTGGTGATGTCTCATGAATTTTGTATTCCCGTGATACATGTGAGAAGAAAATATATGTCCAAAAGGGACAGATGAAGGCTGTCAAGATGAAATGCATGAAAGAGGCCACTATTGAGACATGAGAACCCCGTGGTAAGTCATGCTCGCCCAGAATATGTTGTGTTGAGGTAACACAAGTCGGAGGGATGCCTCGGTAGAGCAAGTCTGAGGGACGCCTCGATTGTAAGGCTCAATGAAGTGTCTGTAATTCTTCCTGTGCGAGAAAACCTTGGAAACGAAAGATGGATCACCTGAGGAACTGCATAGCAGAGGAGGGGATGCCTAAGCTTGGGCATGGAGGGTGAGTGATCAAAAGGAAGAGGAGACTCTGATAGTTCTTGTAAACTATGAATGGGATCATGCACACAATGGGTATTTCAAGGAAAAATAGTGAGCCTGGATAACAAGACAACCACGTGGATACAAATCCACAAATTGCACAGATAAGTATTGTGCTAGATCATGAATTTTTCTTAGAAATTTTATGCAATAGTAAAATGTTTTCGCATGAGACTATGATTAATGTGATTTTTGTCCAAGAATTATTGAAGGAAGGTGACGAAGATTAAGAGTCTGAAAAAGGACTTGACCGAGGAAAAAGGTCAAGAATTCTGAAGTGGCTAAATGACAAAGGCATGACAGGTGTTTCTGAGAAAGAACACCGAGGACATTGTTTATTTTTAGGGGGAGGGAATTGTAACACCCATGTTTACCCCAACTTGTAATTAATCATTAATTAAGATTACTATGCCATGGCATGGGAACAATGTAAATGTATTATTGTTTGAATTGCAAACAACTAACTGTGGGGGTGAAGCCTTGAAAGTACTGGCCATGATATCACTAGAGGAAAGAATCGGAAAAACTATAGAGAGGGTTCATTATGACAAATGACCCCAAATTTTCCCTTTGATGAGGATAATAAAACTCCTCTAGTTCCCAAGGAGGAATCTATTAATGAACAAAGGACTAGTGGTTGAACCATCAACCACCCCATGAATAGAAGCATGGTCTAGCTGAAGAAGTTCATTCGGAAGTACCATAGGGTCCTGCAGACCCAGATTGACCCGAGTTTCCTTCTGATAGAAGGAACAAGATAGGAAGAGAACCTTCCTGAAGGGGGGAGAAGACAGAGAGAAGAAGAAACGGGAAGAGAAGAGTGGGGAATGTGCGTAGCTTTCCAGCAAAGAATGAGTAGAAGGAATCAAGATTGATGTTGAGGGAGCATATGATAAACCTCATCGAGTCCACGACAGAGAAGAAAATCTCTGAGAGTTTGTAGAGAACGAGACCTGAGCAAAAGATCGCATGCTGGATGCTGAGGAAGCATCTAATAAACCTTGCAGAAGCTGTGAAAGAGAAAGGATCTATGAGAATTGGCATAAATTCCCTAGTGATATCATGGCTTGGCATAGGGGTGGCCAGAGTGCTAAGAATGAATGCCTCTGAGCTTATGGTTGGGTGGAAAGGAGAACACCCATAGTCAATTATTTGGATGCAACTTGTAATAGATAAGTATTCTCATATCATGTGTAATTGAACTTTAACTGTAGATTAAAGTTGGATAGCCTATGAATATTTCATGGATGTGCATGTTTTCTTAATGTTTATATTGTATCCCTTTAATTCTTTCTGATTGTGTATTTAAGAACGTAAGGAATTATTTTTCTTGTACACGTAAATCTTTGAGCCCTGTCATGGTTCAAGTTATAAATTAACTGCAAATTAGTCAACCTTGGGCATAGTTTCACATGTTCATCTTGACTCTCCCAGTCATTCCGAGTCTCTTGGAGGAAGGGGTTTGTTAAGATATAGAGAGATAGTGAATGTATGCATAGGTTCTCTGCGAGGCAAGCAGATACTGAGAATATATTAAGTTCTTAAGTGATGAATGAGCACAAGGGAGGTGTGGAAGACCCATTTAAGTGTTAAGATTAGGAGAAATAGCACAAGGTTCCTAAATACCTTAGAGCTGATGAAGGTCAGGAAGGATAGAGAGATTCGTGTCTCGAAAGAGAAGATCCTTTTGTTTGGAAGAAGAATGGATGAGATTAGTTCGGGAGGAGCCAAATCTCTTCACGATCATAGGATCTGGAGAAGGGATGCAGATGTTAATCCTTCGATCCCTTCGGACTTAGCGGGTCCAAAAAATTGGGTATATTCATCGTATAGGAGGTGAATCCCCTGAAGTCCTAAAATCCCAAAGTTAATCTGGGCCGTAGATCTGAGGATTCCTGAGAGCTATCCCGACCATCGGATCTACGATGTAGTCAGTCTAGCATTGATTGTTTTGGGAGGACAGGGGTGTTGTAACGTCAAGACCTCCCAAAGACCAGAGTCGTGAAGTAATGTGGATCGTGGATTTAAGGATCCTTCAAGACCCTTCTTGACCGTCCAAAATAAAGTACATGTGGCACCAGATCCTTTACTCTGGAGGTTTAACACATTAGAAGAAAGCAGGTGTAAACGGTTGAAGACTCATGAAGTCTCTAGGAGTTGGAGGAGATCTAAACTATCCATCAACTGGGATGCGTGTCAGTAGATTGTTAACTCTAAAGAAGAGCCACTCTGGAGGAAATGAAGTAAGCTCTTCGAGAATCCTTGAAGCCCAAAGTAGCGGTGAGGATCTCAACCATCCATCAGTCAGAGACACGTGGCGGGAGATCCCAAATTCCAGAGGAGCGAGAGAAGAAGGGTGGAAGGACTCCCAAAATCATAGGGAGCCAGAGTAGATATGAGTCGTTTGTTGGTAAGGAAATGTGTTGCCAGATCTCGCACTCCAAAGAAGAAGTACTCTAGAAAAGTTGTATACTGGAGGTGCAAGGACTCCTGAAGGCTGAAGTCACGAAGTCATATCAGTCATCCGTGAAGGAGGATGCGTGGCAGAAGATCTGCCACTTCGGAGAAAATTCACTCTAGAAGAAAGTGGAGTTGGAGGATCCAGAACTCCCAAACTCCAGAGTGTCAGAGTTCATCAGAGCTGTCAATTCTTTGAGGACATGTGGTGTTAGATCGTGAACTTCATATATTTTCCGCTCGAGAGGATTAACATGGTGGTTGTTCGTAATTCCCCGAAGTTTCAGAGACCAAAATAGCCATGGGTCATTGATCTTAAAGGAGAGCATGGACCGTTTATTTGCAAAGGGACACATGGAGGATGGAGGTTCACTCTGTTAGAAAGTCACTCTGGGGGTTTTCTGCATTGGAGACTCTAGATCTCCCGAAGTGCGGAGTCCCAGAGTAAATTGGAACCATCGATGTTTTGTGGACGTGTGGCGTAAGATCATGCAGTCTAGAGACTTAGCAGTTTGGAATATTCGAGGGGAGGTGTTTGGGAACTCGCCGAAGCACATGAGCCCGAAGTTTCGATGGGCCATTGATCTGGAGAGGGAGAAGGGACTATTGATCCCTCTCTCGTCATTCCAGAACTTTTCCATTTTGGAGTTCGAAAGAATTGGCGAGTGGTGAAGTGAAAACACCTAAAGCATGAAGTTCCAAATATCCCTTTGAGTAGGCACCAGGTCATAGCCCGAGGTCATATGAAGGAAGGGGCCTAGCATAGAGAGTTAGCACATGTTGATTGAATCCTTCAAAGGGGATAGGAAAGAGCCCGCGGGTTTGGAAGAACCTACACTTTAGAGAAAGGGGAACCTAGAGAGAGTTATGGAAAATGAAATTATGATGCCCCATCCCTTAAAAAAACACTTAGGGGTCGGGTGTGTTACATGTTCGTTAGGTAAAGGTAAGGATTTCATTAACCAGTGAGCATTGCTAAGTTGTGTTTATTCTGAACTAACTTCCTCCTGTAATGATATGGCTTGAATGAGATGGATAATATCTAATGATATGGAATTTAATGCTACAACTTCACTGAAGTTATAATTAAAAGGTTTCAAACTAAAAATATGAGAACATGACGATCCTGTCAATTGTAATTTCCAGACTGAAATTATATGCAGGGACCACATGGTCTACACTTTCCAATAAAAGATATGAGTTATGGTGTCCCCATGACATTTGTTTTCGATAGTGCTATTATATTTCAAAAAGATATTACAAAATCTAATTTCGACCTTCACTCATACACAACGAACAAACAAAAATCCGTTCCTAGAACTCACAGTGTCCGTCACGATATTGATTTAGGATTTGCATTAATTACATAGTGACCCATTAAAATTTAATCTTCAGATGAAAATTTGTAACTAATCTACGATTTCCTATAATTATAAACTTCAATAACATGATAGTGACCATACAATTTCATAATTCAAGAGATTCCACTCATTTGATAGCGACCATACAAACTTTTTCTTGCCAGGTAAGTAAATTTGTTTGATCACAATCAATATATTTCTAAGTTCAAGGTTGTGAATTCATTACAACTATTAGTGCATAGGATGTGTAGAGGTTAAAATCTTTTTAAGTTTCTAGGTTTGAGTCACAGGTTCTTTAAATTTTTAGGTTTTGAGTTATATCTCATGTCAATAAATCATGTTTGATTCTTCCATGAGCAATAATTTTGACTTTAGTCTATGTAAGAGTCTTGGTGTCATGATAATGTTCATCATCATGACATAAGTAAGGGTCATCATGGGTCACACCCTTGGTCTTAAACTTATCATTATCATGTGTATTGTCTCAAAGGGATGTACAAAAGGTTCCATTATGTCATTTTCAACCATTTGAGGGTCAAGTCAAGTGTCCAATCTACTTGCTACAAACTCACCTGAAATTTCGTAGCGTATCAAGAAGTGCCTTATGCACTAATATCTCATCATTGTACCTTGGAAATGTGTCAAGGGATATCTCATTTTTTTCATCGTATTCAATGCATCATGTTCTTTAGGACGATTTCAAGAAACAAGTCTAACAGTTTGAATGAAGCGTGTTGCCATAGTTTTGAAATATGGCACTGTGAATTGGTTGTAGCAGATGAAGGAGGATTGGATGCTTCCAAATAAGTCCTAATCTAGTTCGTGAGACACCAACTAAAGTTTCATATATATCAAGTACCTCTTTGGTGATTGTATGTTGTTTGAGGGATTGATTGAACTAGATATAGTTGTTACATGTTTTTTCACTACAAACTGTTATATATTTTTATGTGCTGCAAACTGTTACATGTTTTCTGCACTGCAAACTCTTTGCACCAATTAAATCTGACAACATTGGTATCCTAAACCCTGGCCATTTTTTAATTTTTTATATTATACCAAAAGAGTAATTTTTAGTTTCATCTTGCAATAGTAACCTTATCCACTATATTATTGTGTGTTGTGAAACTAGCGCTGCAAACCCTCTATTTTCTGATAGATCAAACCCTCCTCAACTAAGATTATCTAGGTCTGAGGTTTTAACCTTTCAAAATCTTTTCTCCTCAGATGTGGGAAGTCTTGCGAGCCTCTCATAAAAACCTACTCCAACTCGCGTTGCAAAGGTGCTATGAACATAACATGTGCATTGCAAACCCTCTGTTTTACACAAAGTTGCTTCAATTTCTGCCTGTTTGCAACCTCATCCACGTTTGATTTCTTTTCTTATTTTGTCACCTCCTACTTGCATCCTATTCATCCTCACACTATTGATGTACATAAATTGTTTATTCAAGTAAACCCTAAGTTGTGCTGGTTTTGTAAACAAATCCTAATTTTCATATTTTTATTATATATCTGATAACAAACTGTTATAAGAGGGTACATGAGGTTTTCAAAATGGTCATTATGGACAGTAAACAAGGCAAGAAGATTCAAAAAGAAGGAGATATTGTTAGATCTGAACCACATGACATGCAACTCATCAATTCTGAACTATTTTTCAAGGATGCATTCCAGAGGGTGGGATGCCTGAAGTGTTTTGAGAAAATGCAAAGAGGACATCCTGAGGTAGCTAAACAATTTTCTCTCAATTTTAGTGGGACAAGACTAAGGTGGGGGTGTTGGATTTTGAATTCTTTGAGGAATCTATTTTTGTAGACACACAGATATCTAATTGTGGTGAGAAGTGGTTTAAATCCATGCCTTTGAATTCTTCTTTCTCCAAGGAATTCCTAAAACCTGAATATCAAGGAGAGAACCTATCCAAGGGATTTCCAACAAGTGACATGATGGAGTATTTTGAAAAAATTCTCAGTCATTCATAGGTATTTCACATGTGAAGGAAGGTTCAATATGGTATATCAATACCATATCAAATTATTACTAAACTTTACAGGGAAAGGGTCCATGAACCTCCCCTTTTATCTTTTCAGGAGTATTGGCAAGATTTCAGATAGGGTCCAAGCTAAATCCAAGAAAGTGGATACCAATGTTTTTCACTCTAGTTTAATCAAGATGCTATTACTAGAAGATTTGAAGAAGACGACCACTAACTGAGAGGTTTTCCTAGCTGCATTAGGTCATCCAGATATTTTTCACACACCATAGTCCAAAAGATAAACACCTACCCCTATTGAGAAGACTGTGCACTCAGATTACTAATAAAACAGTTGAAGGTGGTCCCTCAGAACTTCCTGATAGAGAAATTTCTCCTGTGGCAGAACCTATACCTATGGAGATATCATCAAGTAAAGTAAGGAGTTTGAATGGTTAAAAACATATATTTTCCCCACATGTTTTTGTAGAAACAATCAAACCTAGAAGACCTTTCAGTAGATCAACAACTAAACAACATATTCATGTGGAACAGGGCACAACAGAGGCCTCAATGCAACAAAAGGATAAATCTAATCCTTCCAATCATCCCATAGAGATTATTAATATCAACACTCTTCCTCCTGAAAGTAATCATACTTTCAAAAGACTGGGGAGGCAACTTAAACATGCAAGAGATGAAAATTACAAATTGAAGAAGGAAAATCTAGAAGCCTGAATCAAGCTGAAGGATATGTTAGAATTATATGATAAGACTATTGATAAAGCAAGATACTTGTCTAAGAGGTCTCTACCCCTTTATAGCAAACTTAAGAATGTGTATAAATAAAAGAGATCTTGCCAAGTTGAGATCAGGAAATTGAAAGAAAAGTTGCAACTCTTCAAAGAGAAGGTATAAAAAAGGAATTTGGATATATTGGCTAAGGTGGATACTAGAAGGAGTACCAAGAAAAGATGGATACAAGCTAATATTTCACATCAACATCATTTTTACCCTGGTTCACTTTTTACATGTACTTACAACCTGAGTAATTATTTTGGGTTTTGAGCTGAGGTTACCATATTCATATTATTTCTAAAGGTTACTTCATGTTTCAAGAAGTTTATAGCATGCTCTGGAAGGTTTTTCCTAACTTCTTATGCAATTTTTAAAGGTTGGAATCATTTTGGAGGTAATCAGGCACCTACAAGAAAGTTCGTAGCGTGTGGATTCACTGGCGTTGCAAATTGACTTTTTTAGGATAGTCTGCAGCGCAAGTGTTGCGAACTAGGAGTTATGAAGATTTTGAAGTTGAAAAGGATTGCCAGGTGTCAAGTTGAGCTTGGATAAGCATTTAGAAGATTAGTTTCACATCAAAGGCCAACTTCCTCAAGGATATTCCTGGAGTAAAACCACATGCATCAAGTTGTTAATAGTTGTTCTAAATGATGCCAACATTTTCCTAGAAAAAAACGTAATGTTTACATTTTTGTTGTACACTTGGTTCCATGCCTCAGTTAGGCATAGAATCCTATGAGAAAGTTAGGTGGCGATTTGTAAATATTTTTTTGGATATTTTGTTATTTAAGATGCATTGTAACTCTATAGAGAGGTTTGAATGGTTAGACATTGAGGCTCTTATATTTAGTTTCAAATTGTAAGAGAGTTTCCTGATGTATGTACCAGACTCAAGAATATTTAATGGTGAAATATAAGTTATTTTCTTACTGTCACATCTATTCTATCTCACTTTGATGTTAGCTGCTAGTGAAGGATTCATCATTATGCTTGCTTCTTATTACAGTAAATAATTTATTGTTGGTAATTCATGCAAGTTGATCAAAGTGTTTTCTCTTTTTGATTAAGAACTTCTTATTCAATGATATTTCTTCCATATGTGTTTCATAACTACTTGATGTGACCTGATACATGTATTTCATCTTCTTTCTAAGTCTTCCATATTCCATTAATATCTCTAAAAACTGATTTGAATTTATTCAAAAGCTTTCTTGTTGGTGTGTATTTCATGGAGGTTTTTGTGTTGACATCATAAACTGATTATCACACCCATTTACCACACACTGGAAAAAATTATTATTCACAATTATGATGAGTATTAGGCTTACATCTACAATAGTCTAGGTGTGACTTCTAATGCTAACGTTTTTTGCGCCATTGCTAGGGAAATGTTGGAGTTACTTCACACACACCTAGGATTTATTTTTACTAAGGTTTTTATTTGTTTATTAGTCATAATTAGTCATTATCCAGTCTCCTATATTTGAGGAGAGAATATTCCACCTGGAGAATGTTAGCCTATGGCTTACCTTTACCAATCACTAAGTCTAAATTGTCACCTATATTTGTGTTATTCATTTAGGATATTAGTAATATATCCTCAAGTGATGACTAATGAGTTAGTTAATATTGCCTAGCCTAGTCATCATGCATGATTTTAGGATCTAGAGCAAATCTCTCTATGAGATGGTATCACCCATTGTACTATAAATATGTAACATTGGAGTGAATAAGTATGTGTTGGATATTATGCCTTTTCCGCCATGTTGTTGTTCTTGTCTCTAATTTATTGTGTTTAATTTCTACAATTGGTATCAGAGCTAATATAGTTCTTAAGGGCCTGGTAATATTGAGATCCATGGTAGTTTCACCATGGAAGATGAGGTGCAACAAGAGCATGCAGCCAAAGAGGAGCAATTAGCACACAAGCTACATCATAGATGAAAGAGTAAATTGATGAATTGTATTCTCTGGATATGGTAAAAATTGATGAACTCTAGTTCTGTGTATGTGGAATGGAGGATAGATTAGAGCGTTAATCTGTTAAGAAGATGGGTTCTGTGCATGCAATAACTGTGTGTATCTTGACCTGCGAAGAGAATCTGTTGCACATCTTTATGATTTAATATTTTATTGTGTCGTAATCGAGGATTTGAACTCTGCAGGATCGATCTCTCCTGAGATTCTTTTGTTAACCAACATTTCCTCATTAAAGATGAAGATCGAGCTGTGGTTTTAATGGATCGGTCTTGAAGGACAGTTTATCGTTGTAGAATGCTGTGTTTCAGAGGTTTCCATGATCTTGCATTTGTGGTGTGCTTGCAGGAAGATCTAAACATTTATAATGAAAATTGTTTATTCTTTCTTGCCGAGAGATCCATGTAGACAGGCTTGTGGATAGATGTGGAGGTTATTGGATCTGAAGGAGATCGAAGGTTGCAAAAAAAAAAAAAAATCATCGCACCTGCCAGAGGAGAGGGGTATCACGACATCACATTGTATGCTCTGCGTGGAGGTATCGTAGCCTTAGATTCTAGATCCAGAACGTGCACCTCTCAGATCTCCTATTGCACAAGTATTTTGGGAAAGGGCATCAAACACATCAAGCCTTTGGTTAGTAGAAATGAAATTGTGTGTTGTTGCAATACATTAGAGATTTCCCGCAAGAGGAAAATTCAGACAAAGACAGGAAGCAGTCGTGCCCTCCCTATTCACGATATGCAGAGAACGCGTTTTGAAGAGAGAAGACATGCAATCTAGGTACTGCTTAGACCCGATCTGCAAGCGACAGAGCTTCCAGTAGTCTTTCATGGTGATTAAGGATTGCCAGCCCGTTAAAATGACGTGAGGATCGTCTTCCTGAGAGGTGATTTGTTTGTTGTGTGATATGAGCGTCCACTGGCTGGATGCATCGAACGATCAGTAATTCTCCACCAAAAATGGATCTAAAAATAAATTTGCCCAGTGAATCTCATGCAACAGATCCAAATAAATTTGAGCATAGAATGTGTAGAAAATCGCTCAGTGAATCGCCCAAAAATTCCAAACTTTCTTGACAGATCCGAGGAAGGTGAATTCTCTACGTTGAATTAAATTATTGTAGCATTTCTTAAATTGCTGATCAATGCAATCTACAAGTGGGATCTACCATCTACTCACTTGAATTTGAAGTGATACACAATGACCTAGATCTACACTCAACGGATCTTCCTCACAAGTTTGATTGCACTTACAAGGATTTAATATCATAAAAAGGATTTATGAAATTATGGGTTTGAAGGCTGTGAAAGTTTTGAAGAAAGTATGGGATTTGAAGGTGGAAGAAAGTACAATTGAAGGTTCAACACTTTGTAGCTATTAAGTATTCAAGTTTGTAAAGGAGGAAAGAGGAATCTTAAAAGCTTCATGTATCATATTTTAATAAAAATATTATTTTTTGTGGTGTTGAAGTGTCCTAGATCCGCCCGAAATTGAATAAGGGGATCTTAGGTACACATTGTGTAGTGTGCGTTGATGATATTTTCATGGTTGTCTTATGAGTTGGTTTATGTCTAGTTTTCACGTTGTCCCACATACATGGAGTACAAATAAGGTTAATGAAATCAACACACAATTAATGTCAAGATAGTACATGCACAAGCAAGTGCAAATAATCAAGAAGCAACAAAGTTCAAGTTGTCATCCACATCGTCATTCAACAACAATGCACATTCATAACATTGAAGCAATGGACATTTCAAGCTAATAATCAAGGACTCAAAACATCATCAAAGAAGTCAACTTTGAAGATCACTTCAACTTCAACATCAAATACAAGTAATGTACTTGCAATAGTTTTCTTTGTCAGTGAGAAATCAAAATCA
>JASDQU010099153.1:5140-18494 GCA_032191745.1 Picea mariana
ACCGGGGTCCCATATCCACTTGTGTGACACAAGGTAGACTACCCTCAAGATGTGGTCTCTCCAAGTGCTCACCATGCATGACACCCACATGCTCCTGATGAGTAGAATGATTAATGGCCAAAGAATCTCAGTCAACTCCCCGAGCAACCACTCTACTCGAAACTCAACTCCATCCAATGTTGAACTACCAAGCACTCCAATCCCTGGATCCCATATCAGAATGTGAACCGCAATGCCCTGTGGAGTATAGTTTTGTAACATATCAACACCATGAGTCTCCTGCAAATAACACATGGCCTCAACCCGAAATAGGTCTATCCTACCAAACCATACCAAACTCAGCACAACCCCCACCGACTGAACATGTTGATGCCATAGTGAGGTACTATAAGACCTCAATGAATCACCAGCCAGTGACGTGCTCTCCCCAATACTGAAACTCAATGGAAAATCAAAGTGACTCCCCCCTGCAAATGTCTGCACATCTCCATTAGTCAATGAAATGCCCAGCCCTGTAATCCCAAGGTCCCATGCTAGTCTCTGATATGGACCATCACGTTGATGCTTCTCTACTCTGATCGTGACTGTCTACTCAAAGTATCCATACTGGACCCTCCATGCGTGGATCCTCATAAGATGAAACAAACTATCGACCCAATGGACTCCCGGATCCCATGTCAAATTTGGAAGTTCATCACTTCCAATCCCCACTAACTATTGATGTGCCCTATTGGTAACTGTCGAAAGCCCTCCACCCTCATCCCGATGAGAGTCTAAATATGTAGCAACCTCTAAGATATCCTCTGTCCCATGACCTATGATACTGTCCATCATGCCTAGGACCACAACTATCTACCCCTGATGATCCACCCCTATCCTGCTATATGCAATCAAGACACTCCTGTCAAGTGGTCTCAACCTACCAACTCTCCATGTCCCCTGCCACTGTCTAGCTCCCCCTGTGTTGCTTTCAATGATAAAAGTGTCGAGAAAGGCTATCATAAATATCTGCAACCAACTGTGGGACTGGAAAGTATCATATGCTTTGGTCAATCCCCAGGATTGGACCAAAAGCTTATCCACTAGCACCCATGGTGAATAATTACCTAAATTCCAACTATCGGGTACAATAGTAGATAAATCCACAAATTGTTGGTCAATCACTCTTCCTCCATCATCACTCAGATAGTTGTTGCTATTGTGAAGGTGATCTTCTAGAACTATGTGTTGCTGCAAGGGAGAGGAATCTCCATGCTCCACTAAGTGTGTCTCCTCCTTTCCATCCAATTTGTCCCCATGAATCCCACTGTACATCTCTCTCATCATCATATGTCTAAGGTGTACTTCCGGATCAACCTCTGTGTGGATATCAACCAATCCTGGAACACAAATGAAAGTGTCCTTGTAACTACCCCTCGCTCTGGAATCCTCATGTGTATGTGTATGACCGATTGCCTCAGAACTACCCATGAATGGTGGCCCCTGTGACACCCGGATATCCTCGAGCAATGTAACTGAGGAACATATCTGACTCTCTGCCAAGATAGATATAGTGTATCTCTGACCAATCTCCTCAAGGAGCTCATCTAATCTGGACTCTGATTTCTGAAGGGTTGTCTGTGTGCCTTCCAAGAATCCTCGTGTGCTCACCAACTCATGAGTGAGTTGGTCCACCTCAAGATCTTGCTCCCTCAGTGCCCTGTGATACATCTTGCCAATCTCCAATAAGTAATCTCTATCCATCAATAACTGTTGGTAGTCGACCCTCATCACAGTCACTCTCTCCATGAGTGTATGGAATTCATCAATGGCCAATCCCCTATCTGAACTATCATGTGCCATCGAGGCCCTTCAACAATAACCTGCCACTAATGCATGTGTATCATCAATGCATCGAGTGGCTGCCATGATCATGTCCTCACTGAATCTCAATTGTCCTGTCCAGTGTCGTGACTCCTAATCACAGTCCTGCTGAGGTTCTACCTCATGCCCCTTATTGCTAGTGTCAACAATGGAATCCCCAACAACACACTCCTCAAAAGATAAGGCACTGAACTACCCATTGTCCACTACGTTACTGAGTCCTCTTGAATGTCACTGCACACCATCACCAACTGCTACCCCCATATGAATCACATTGTATCATGTATGGGTAGTTGTATCCTCCTATGCACTCACCCCACTAATATCATCTGCACTTGGATCCCATACAGATGTTTCCAGACATGGGCTATGGTCATCCCGTCCAATAAGGAGTGCATCCTCATCACTATAAATCGATCCTGGAAGCAACTGTCCCAACAAGTTGTCGGTCTCGACAACCTGATCCATCAATGGAATCTCCAAGAGTGGTGACTTACTCTCCTAATACTGATAGGTATGTGTAAGGTCAACTATCTCCAAGCCATACCTCTCCTCTTGGGTCTGTAGATCCATATGTCCCTTGTGTACAATCCCCACACAAGGCTCCTCTACCATATCATGAATGCCATTGATATCCTCTTGTGTCGTGGCTAGCATAGGTGACTAAGAAGATGAAAAATGTGGCTCGCTCATCATAGGAAGCTCATCATCCTCCATACATGACTTCCTGGAAGCCATGTATACACCCATAGGTAGGTCATCCAACCTCCTAACCTCATCATGTCTAAGTGCCAACACATATGGATCCTCCCAAGTGTCACCACTATGTTAAAGTGTTGAATCCTCAGCATTGCCTGATGGGGAAGATGAAGGACATGCGCTATCATCCTGTCCATCCAACTGTTCCTCAAATGCACAAGAGTCACTAGCCTCCGTCTCGATCATCTGGTTGAGCTTGTAGTACATGTCTAGCTTTTGTACCCCATCTCTGGCACTGCATTTGGATGATCCGTCAAAAGAAGGTATGGTGAGTTTACCAACTTTCCGGATGAAATCTATGTTATGCACCTGTTGTTGTTGTTGTCATCCTCTCTAAGGTTCTTTGTGATGGTTCATGCCCCTAATTCCACAGTACTCGACCAATGTCACATCATGATGGAAGTCACAACCCAACGCTGCATACTCCCTCTTGTACTCTTCAATGTCTTCTGCCTGACTGGGCAACCTCTATGCTAACGACTGTTGTGTTGTTGTTGGTGGTGCCCTCTGAAAACTAGGGAACCATGGTATGGGAATCCTACTCGAAGATGTGTATGTGCGAGTAGGTGTCTGGGGTTTACTGCCTGCCCCCAAGTTCCCTTGTGTTGCATGTGGGGCTGGTGTGCCCGAGGTGTCCACTATAGCTAATCTATCAGCCAATTGTGCCAAAGACTGTGTCATGGTCTGTTGACTGACTACCAAATTGTTGAGTACTTGCATGAAGGCTGCCTCTGGGTCCATGGGTGCCTTACCAGTGCCCTCTGGCCTCTCATATCTGTCTCCCCACATCCTCTCTGCCTTCTGGGTCACCCGCTGAACTCATCAACTTTAGTCATAGCCTGACAGGACTAAAGCTATGATACCACTGTAATGTTCCTAACTTGGCTAGTCTAGGAAACGTTGCTAATGTGTGTGTACGATCAATGGTTTACAACATATAAATGATCTTACAAATAATAAATCCGTCAAAGGACTGCAAAGTTTATATTATGATATCTCTGTGGATTACAAAATGGCCAAATGTGGCTGAATAAACTGACAATACTCGACTAGATCAACAGAAAAAAGATCTTAGTTGGAATACAAATAAGCAACTAAAAGATAATACCCGGACTATGGGAGCACTGTGGAATCAATAGATGCGCTGGGACTATGGCAGCTCTGACGGTGACTGCTAGAAGTCTGGAAAGTTCACCCTGGGAGCTATACTTCTTGGAATGGCCTAGAAACTGTCCCCAATGATGTGCCCTGCTCTAGTCCTCAGTACTGGTATCTGTCAGACCCCTCTGCTGATGAATCTGGACCCCGGATGGATACCCCTGGGGGAATGCACCCCTCTTCTTCTGGCAAAATGCGTCCTAGTGATTCCACCATCGGAATCGGACGAGATATATCTCAAAACGACTACCTTGGTCTACTGGGAAATGGGTCGGAAGAGTTTCCCTGGATCTAGTTTGATGCTCGCTCTTGAACCCCAAATGTGCCCACCAAAAGTGTCACACGTCCAAGTATAGAAAATGTGTCCCAGTTGATTCCTCGTTCGGAATTTGATGAGGAACCAAGAAAAATATGTGCCTTTCCCTCCTCTCAAATGGGTCGGAGGGAAATCTCAAAATTCTCCCTGGATGGGATAAGTCGACTAAAAACCCTCTCAGAAGCTGCACCCTCACTCTGGATTAATGCGCCCTTGCTGCTGAACACTGTGTAACTGTTGTTGAAGAATGATGGAAGACCTGATTGATGTTCCCGGTGACTAGGGTGTGTCTCTCAACACCGAAATCAACCATTGGTGTCTTCCTCCTGGAATCCACTGAACGAGATATTTGATGAAGATGAAGTGCTTATATATGCCCTTCCACTTGACGAACACATCCAAGCCTCTACTCCTCCTTCACATCAAGAAGAGCACATGATGAGTTGTGACCCTTTTGAAGATCTTAATGATACTTGGTTCCATGAATTTGGAAGCGATGTAGTATTACAGGATCCCTTGGATGTGATAGATCCTTTTGAAAGGAGGAAAACAAAGTACTATGTATTAAGGATCAAGCCCCTTGCAATGAAGAGTCAACATAGGGGCATGTACGTAAAAAGAAAGAAGAATTTTGACGAATCACAACATGTTGAGACATCATTATCTTTGCTCATGCTTGATGAAGGTAAGGTTGTCCATCCTTGCTTTCCTCTTGTGCATGAAGTTGAAAAAGCAATTAGTCTCAATGATGAAGAAATTGAAGATCCAATTGAAGTCGCCCTAGCCTATGTCGTTCCTACCCACAGAGACAAAGAGATGGTTATTTTCAGTCATATTGATGGTTGTATGAAAGAACCCTTGGATTTGGTTGATAATCATGTAGACATGTTCATACAAACTAGGGGAAGTAGATGCGATGTTGGTTGTGTCATTTTTTATGGAGACCCCATTTAGAACATTGAGGGTAGCTCTCAGGCAAAGGGTGTTGAGGTATCATCTTAAGAGGATTGGTCTTCATGCGTGTATGATTCAGATGTTTGGCATCATGATGATAATATGATTACAAATTTGTTTTGTCCGTTCGAGGATGACATGACACAACATTTTCAGGATGATTTTCGGCCATCCCTTGGGAGTTGTGATTCAGATCCTTTTGGGGATGCATACTTGTTCTATGAGGACTTTCATCCACCTTCATCCTTAATTTTAGATGAACATAAGGACGTGACTATACCAGAGCAATCAAAGGCTCACTCTACAAAGCGAAAGTATTTTCATATTGAGTATTTCTACAAGGATTCGCAAATGAAGAGGCCACGTTTTTCTTTCTCTAGACCTGAGGTTATCCCTTACCTCATTCCTTCTTCTTAGGGAAATCATGAGGTCTTCTTGGGACCTCTCATATCTTCTTAGTCTTTAGGAAGCAATGATCATACTAACAGAGATGAAGACGAGTCATCGTCTACATATGGTAGCCCTCTTCAGAGATGGATCGATCATGCTTATGGCTACACTTTCAGGCAGGATGATCAGGCTGACAGTTTCTCTTTCCAGCAGGATTTCCTTCCTCCCACCCATCTCGATGAGTTATATTTCATGACCAATTATATGTGTAATTATACTCATGATTATTATGTGCTTGACTTATCTTTTTTGTATTACATGATTAATCACAAGGGGAGATACTTTGATGAGATGATCAGTTGGTTGCACTAGTTGTACGACTTCACCTGACATTTCAGGACCTAATATTCAGGGCCCCAGGTAAGTAGGTAGGTCATCTTGCTTTGCTTGCATTTTCATATTGATTTCTCATGATAGTTTAGATGCATTTCATATTTCATTTTTCTCTACTTGCATCTTGATTTCATGATTAGTTTATAAACTTTTGAAAAAGTGCTAAAATTTTATTCTCTAAATTAGTTTGATTTTTTATTTTGATGTATATGGACAAAGGGTGATAGAACCACCGTAGATTTCATGGTGTAATGTTTCAGTAGTAGGCACAAGTCCACCAAGAAATGTTGCAATGCTCATGCACTCTATGGTGAGCACATGTCCCCAAGTAGGAGCCAAATGTTATCCCCGACTCCTAGGGAAACCTAAGGAGATGATGTCTTGAGGCCCTCATGTTGCAGACATTGATTACCGAGAGACAAATTGACCAACACTTTCCACTTGCACAGACTGAGACCCACCTCACCACCATAGTTCCAGGTTTGTCACGACGGTATCCACCACATCAGTTGGCCTCCAGAAGAAATTGGATCTTGCTCCACGAGGTACAAGTCAGGGATTATGGTGAGTGTTATCCCCAACTCCTAGGGATAACTAAGGAGATAATTTCTCGAGGCCCTCATGTTGCATACATGAAGTACTGAGAGACAGCTTGACTAGCAATGTCCACTTGCACAGGCATAGACCCACCTCACCACCACAATTCTAGGTTTGTCACAACGGTATCCACCACGTGAGATGACCTCCAGAAGACATTAGGTCTTACTCCATGAGGTATAAGTCATTTATTATGGTGAGTGTCATTTCAATATTTGAGGCACTTGAGTTTGTTGCATCTATTACTGCTTTTGATTATGTGACATTTGATTGGACAGTATGTTCTTTGCCTTGTTTCACTTTGGTAGTTGAGATTGCGCCCTAAGAAGTGGGTCACCCTCAAGAATATGTATGCTACTAGGAGCTCCCTTTGATGAGTCATCGTGCCATTCCCGACCATACTTGTCACTTTCCACACGTCATCCCCTCATCTTCCCACCTTTTCAATTTTCAAGGTGTACTGAACCAAGAAGGGCTTGTCCCTCACTTCATGGAAGAAGGGGATGAAGGCCTAGAGCTTATGGCTGGAAAAAGATAAAAGCATGATTATGAACTTTCCACATGCTCGCCGAAAGAGGTCTTGAGAGAAATGAAACACTTCTCCTAAAATATCAAAGACCTGCAAAAGAAAACACATAACATAAATGTCCCACTTGATTGAGGGATTTACACAAAGTGTGTTGCAAGCTAGACTATACCCTCGTGGAACTATCCGTACTTCTCCCTTCAAGTGACACTTTGGTATTGCCCCCCAAGCTGATCGTTTCACCTTAGGGAGTACGCAGTGTTTGGACCTTAAATAATTAATGGAAATGAGTGGGCTTGGAAAAAGGATGCATTGAAAACGAAGGTGCAACACACCCTCTACAAAGGCACCCATAAGTGAGACACTACAAACCCTTTCATTTCATGAACCTCATGCCCAAAAAGTCTTCCCCTCATCCACATGACTTAGAAGAAGTTCCCCTTAGGAAACATCCCTAGACTTGAGGTACAATTCACCCAATAGTTCGTTTTGTCAACCGCCCCATACCTAAACTTCAAAAATTGCATAGGGTCTTTGAGAATTAGTTTATTTTGATGAGGTGGTTTGGATGTACTTGCTTAAATGGATATTTTATTCATTTTATTTACTCATCATGATGCTTTGACTTGAGATCCTTGGAGGGCGTATCCATTTGTCTTTGCAGGACCCAATTGGTGGACAATTTTGGAGGAACAAGCCTAGCTTGGGCTTCCATGGGGCTTGAAGCCCATAGGTTGGATGCCAAGGGCCCACATGTCGGATCACAAATGCATGCCTTTGGAGGCTTAGATGACATCATGTACGACCTAACCTAGCCCCTACCATCCAAACATTTTGCTTGAGGAAGGAAAAACGTCACCTTCTTGGATCTCAACGTCATAGTAGGGCTAGGGTTTGGTGGTGGTTGAGGACACCTGGCACATTTTGGAGGAAAGAACCCATGATCCTGGAAGAGATGGCTTGGATCAAGGACACTTGACACTTGGAGGCTTAACTCATCTATCTCCAAAATCAATGACTTGACTTAGAGTGCCAAGAGTCACCCAAAAGGAGGGTGACATCATGTTTTAGGGTTTCTTTTATATGCAAAAGTATGAATTAAATAATATTATTTTGTAAAGGGGAAAGATTAGGGTTGTTGGCCCCTTATCTTGTGGTTTACCCTAAATTATGTGGACAAACTATGTTTAAGACATTTTGTATAAATAGAGATCATTTGTATCTCATTTTAATATAGCTCTCCCGTGTGGAGAAGGATACTTGGATGAAATTTCCCCCCTACTTGGGCAAATTCATTCTCTTTCTCTATTATGATATGGTTTATATCTTATCTTATGGAAGGAAGTGGTGTGTTGCTCTTGCAGGCTCTTTCTCTTTGCTTTTGTGATGAAATTGCTTGGTAACTAGGGTTTTGTCTTGGCATTTCTTGGAATTGGTAAGGAAAATATGCACTTTGTTAGGTTTCTTTCTTGTTCCATACTTTTTATTGGCTAGATCCTTGGAGGAGTATAAGGATTTACAACCTCCACCCATTTTTATCATTAATGTTTGTTGAAAAGGCTATTGCAAAGGTTACTAGGAGTAAAAGGGTTTACACCCTCCTAGACTTTACCATGTTGGGGTTGCTATCTCGAGGGAGTAAAAGGGATTACCACCCAAACATTTTGCTTGAGGAAGGAAAATGTCACCTTCTTGGAGTTTGATGTCATAGTAGGGATAGGGTTTGGTGGTGGTTGAGAACACCTAGCACGTTTTGGAGGAAAAAAACCATGATCGTGGAAGAGATGGCTTGGATCAAGGACACTTGACCTTTGGAGGCTTAGCTCACCTATCTCCAAACTTAACGACTTGACTTAAAGTGCCAAAAGTCGCCCAAAAGGAGGGTGGCATCATATTTTAGGGTTTCTTTCATATGCAAAAGTATGAATTAAATAATATTGTTTTGTAAAGGGGCAAGATTAGGGCCGTTGACCTCTTATCTCATGGTTTACCCTAAATTATGTGGACAAACTATGTTTAAGACATTTTGTATAAATAGAGATCATTTGTCTCTCATTTTAATATAGCTCTCCCATATGGAGAAGGATACCTGGATGAAATTTTCACCCTACTTGGGTAAATTCATTCTCTCTCTCTATTGTGATATGGTTTATCTCTTGTCTTATGAAAGGAAGTGGTGTGCTACTCTTAGAGGCTCTTTCTCTTTGATTTTGTGATGAAAATGCTTGGTAACTAGGGTTTTGTCTTGGAATTTCTTGGAATTGGTAAGGAAAATCTTCACTTTGTTAGGTTTCTTTCTTGTTCCATACTTTTTATTGGCTAGATCCTTGGAGGAGTATAAAGATTTACAACCTCCACCTATTTTTATCATTAATGTTTGTTGAAAAGGCTATTGCAAAGGTTACTAGGAGTAAAAGGGTTTACACCCTCCTAGACTTTACCATGTTGGGGTTGCTATCTCAAAGGAGTAAAAGGGCTTACACAATGCTAAGGGTCTTTGTTTAATTTCATCAACATGGTGTGGGATGTCACAGAAGGGATTTTCTAATTTACTTTCATCTAAAAGAATATTATCCCCATCAACAACAATTGACTCACTAGATGATGCCACACAATCTTTACTTACAATACATTGACCTGTCAAATGATGGGACTCCTGTGCACTATCACTGCCAAAATTAGCCTCTCCTTTGTAGTCCTCCACGCATGGCTCGTGAGAAAATGGATCTATATACCATGACAATTTTTCAAATACCGAGTCTTCGTCATATTTAGGTATAATCAAATACCCAGTCTTCGTCATATTTAGGTATAATCATGCCTACATCGTAATAAGTATTAGAAATGGGATAGGGGCATTGAATCATCATCATACTTATGTGCTCACACACCCTCATTATCATGAGCATCACTACTAAGGTATGATGTTGAATCCTCAACATTGGTTGATTGGGACACTTTACCATATGCACCATCAACCTATACATCATGTGCGCTAGTGTTATGGGCCTCATATGACAACACTAAAGGTGTAGTGGATGTTGATGGTCCATCATCCTTATTTTTAGAAGCATCAGAATCTTTTGAAACCAGTTATTTTTTCTTTGGCACCTTCACCTTCTTGTCCACCGATATTTGGGGTTCATAGCACTCATGATGTTTGATGGTGCAAAAATCCTTGAATGACATCGCTATGTGAAATGCCTCAATATGCGCCATATATTCCTTCAAACAATCTATAAACTCCTCATTTTGTTCTTATTGTCTTGTTTGCTTCCCCTATGAACCATTAGCTCCATTGTTCCCTGCATTATTTTGATGGCTTGCCATAGCCTACATCAACTATTGTCGCCCCTATGCAAGAATATTACAAATATTCCTCACGTTGTCTTCTTGCCTCAAGAAACCACAAACCCCCTCACACTAGCAGGATTGAGGCTCTAATACCATTCTAAAATCCCCACTAAATTTTTGGAATTTATTTCAGTTCTGTAGTATAGATGTTTCGTCAAACACTTTTTTGTTTGGTATTTTTTGGATGTCTCTTAATGTTGAAGTGTTAATGACAATTTTGCAGTTGTTTGGAAATAATTATTGGATACCCAAATAAAGATAGGACAACAACTTAAGATAATAGGTATTGAGCTTTGTTGTGCTAAACAATAAAGTGCCAATACATGAAACTCAAGGATACAAATTACATTAACTATTTAGTAGCAACCAACATATAAATAAATGACCAATCAACAGTACAATAAACAATGTATGGAACCTGATATATTCTTCTTGTAGGTTTTCTTTACATTTGTTGAGAAGAAAGGACTTTTAAATGGTTGTCAAATCAGTGCACACTTCCAACAAATTGTATTCCCAATAGAATCTAGGCATGTTGCCAAACAACGCTCACAACAGATAAAGGAAAATCACCCCACAATAAAAAATCACCCCCAAACTGTTGAACTCAACCACTAGGAAAGAATACAACCCAGTTCTTGAGGAAATCGGCCCAAGTGTGATAAAATCCTCCCAACAAAGAGAAAATTTGACTTAGAAGGCAAGAGACAGAACCAACAAGTGTAACTCGGCCCCAATGAGTAGAGAACTTGGCCAACATTCAATGAAATCACCCTTTATCCAATAACTCTCCGAAACAGGAGCAACTCGACTGTCAAATGAGAGAGTATGTCCCAATACTAAATAACTCGACCTCCACAAATCAAAATCGACCTTTGTAATCCAAACTTGGCTATAACAATGAAAACCCATGTGCCACAAATGAGAAACTCAACCGTATGTAAAAAAAACTTTGCTGCCAAAAGTTGAATTATTGATCCACATGAAGCACAATGAAGAAATCTGAGTGATTTCTCCTCTTCGACTAGCTAGGGTGGATGGTCTCACCACCAAAACCAATCTTACAAACTCTTTAGGGTTTTCGTCCCAAGATCCAAAGCCACAAGAGCTCTCTCAATTTAGTTTAAGAAAAATAACAATATGCATAAAGAGAAAGGGTGCCCTCATTCGAACCCTTTTTCCCTTTTAATAAATTAAAGTGACTTTATAATTTAACTTTAATAAAATCACTTTAATAATTAATTAGCCCCCTTTTAATGTTGGAAAGTGATGGCTTGGCTTGTAATTCATTCCCAGACGTCGGAAGTGCCTTTTTCATCATCCCAACCTTCAAATATTTTTGTCCTGATTCCAACGAGTTATTACATGAAGGTGTTCCTTCCAACAATATGACCCAAATAACACCTTGAGTGCATTTAATTAATTTATACTCAATAATACCGTTAATTTATGGGAATCGTCAGAATGTCACAAAACCAAGAACGAATTGTGCAAACGTGGTCCTAATGATGAAATAAGGTGAATGGATTAGGTTGGGCCTCATATAACTCCTTCAATTCGCTTGAGCCCCTTGTTATCCTCCATTTACATGTCTGGTCAGGCTAACATAAACCCATAAGGTTGGCTCCAACTGTAAAGTAGGGGAATCCAAAAATGGGGACATTACAAATTATGGTCTAACTATTAGCTTTTAAAAATTATAATACAATATGATTTCTTCAAGGAGAAGCTTGCTTAAATCAGACTCAATGTAGATTTGGGTGCACGTGGACATTGGACGTGTCATTATTTCCAAAGATAGGGCAATAAATTTACTCGAGAGCATTCCCAATGGAGATAAATGTGTTTTTGTGCCAATATTTTAGGGGTGGGCTAGGCATTCACGTCAAGATAAGGATGAAGAAAGATTTTTAGTGTATGGGTTGAGACTTAGTTTCCAAAGGCTCATGAAGAACCAGCTCCAAGAACTAATGTCATTATGAATGGCACTAACTGTTAAGCCCTAATGTTGGCTCATTACCCCTTAATTGGGGCATATTAGATTAGTAATGCTATTTTATTTATGTCGGCTTTAGGCCATTAGTTGCAATTTATATTAGTAATGTTATTTTAATTATGTCAGCTTTAGGCCATTAGTTGCAATTTATATTAGTAATGTTATTTTAATTATGTCGGCTTTAGGCCATTATTTGTAATTATACCTCCTAGTCTCTTATATATACCAAGGAGACATTTTCATTTTGAATCATCTTGTACTTGAACATTTTAAGTGGGGTAAAAGGAGGTTGCCCCCTCGAAGAGGCTTATTATCTGAAATTATCTCAGTTTCAAGGCGTTGAGTACTTTTCCCGAGGTTTTTCCATGCTATATTGATGTTTGTTTCTTAACATATGGTATCAGAGCTCAAGGTCTTGGGGTTTCGCTGCTACATCTAAGACACCGTGGAATTTTTTCTATAACTTTTTTTCTACAACGTTTCAGAAGGAACTGCTTGAAGGGTATTTAGTAGACGGCTCAAGGTACGTTGGGTTCAAAATTTAGCTCCTGAGGCCTTATACTTTCGGAGATACAGCCTGTACAAGATAGGGTTATGGAATCATCCTGAAATGAGTCATTGAGGAATTTTCGCTATAAAAACTTTTCTGTAGCGTTTCAGACCCTACCCTCCGAAGAACATTTACAGAAATTAGTATTGTATATGTGGTAAAAATTTTAGATTTTGGGTCATTTTAAATTTTTAGATACACCCTGTGTAAGATAGGGTATCTAACTAGCCCTATTGACTAGTCCCAAGAAGGTGTTCTAGGTAAAACAATCATAACTTATTCTTAGAGTATCCAAATTAAGTGGGACTGGTTGCATTGGATCTTGGACAGTCTGTAGTATTTTGGGTGCGAGTTTCAGAATTTGATATCAATTATTTTGTGCGGGGCATTCTATACAAGTGAGATCTCCTAGAAAGGCCAAAAATCGGCAAGTTGTGAGGAAGTTACCGTAAATTCCACTTGGCACATCCAATTTTGATCAGACCTGTGGCATTGCAG
>JASDQU010099153.1:18594-39937 GCA_032191745.1 Picea mariana
TCAACAATCAGGGATAGTCTTTCCTTAGGGTTTATACATTCTCTCTAGGGTGCACTTTAATTAGTGTAGGAGGAATGGCCCAGGATGGGGAATGGTCCAAACATTTCTTAGGGTTTATACATTATGTCCAGGGTGCACTTTGATTAGTGTAGGAAGAATGGCCCAGGGTGAGAAATGGTCCAGGCTCAGAAATCAGAGACAATCCTTCTTCCTTGTTTGTGAAGAATAGGGCAGATAGCCCATTGTTGATGAGGGCATATATTCTTTCAGATCTCTCAAATGTGAGTGAAAGATTGGCCCAGATGATTCAGTTTATCTTTAACAATATTTTTCTGTGCAGGATGGCATCAGATGATTGTTATGGAGACTACTTATCTCCAAACAGTAGAGATATACTACTGTGGTGAATATGTTTCACCATTTTGAGGCAGATATTCTTTCAGAGCTCACAGATGTGAGTGAAAGATTGGCCCAGATAATTCAATTTATATCATAACATTGTTTCTGTGTAGGTTGCTATCAAATGTTTGTGGTGGACGTGTTCCATTGTTCATGAGGCAGATAGTCTTTTAGAGCTCACAAATGTGAGTGAAAGATTGGCCCAAATAATTCAGTATGCATCATAACATTGTTTCTATGCATATTGTTATTGAATGTTTGTTATGAAGACTATATGACAGTAAATGAGGACTACTGTGGTGGAGATATTCCAATGTTCGCAACCATTACGTTGTTGATCAAGTACTTGTGTGTTACTTGGATTGTAGTTATGTACTACTATGAATAGACACAGGTGTGTTCTATCCTTGTTCCAACTGCCTTGAAGACTATCAGCAGTTTATTAGAGATAATGATCATTCAGATGAATAATGAACAGAGATTTTCCAGACAGAAAATAGTTCAGAGCCTTTACTCCTCTTATCACTCTATGGTGAGAGTGACTTATCCAACATCATATCTAATTACTCAAATGAAGTATGGTTTCGAGAGATGATGCAGCTGATGGTGATGGTGATGCTCATGATCTAGTCATGAAATAGTCTAGATGACTATATTGATGCTACCGAGTAAATGGTATGTTTTGTGCTCAAGTCCATTACCTGTAAATACCTCTCTAGCTAGGAGGAAGTGTTAATATTATGGTAGCTGCGGGAGGTATTTACCTCCATGTGTGAATTTGACGAGAATAGAAGACTCTGGGAAGCAAGAGAAACCCTAATGAGTTGGCTAATAACCCTAGAAGCCTTGTTGGCTCAAGAAGATAATTTATATTAGGTTATTAGCCTCCAAGAGAAGAAGTCGACCAGAAATAATAATAATATACTGAACAGACACTTATCCAGAAGGAGAAGTCGGCCCCAGCAAAACTGGCAGAACCACTATAAATATAGGGCGCCAGTTCTCATTTGTGACATCTCAGAATTGCAGACAGCAAGTGGTGCGCACTGCAGTTCCCAGTTTGGTGCGCACGTGTGGAGGAGAGCTGCAGGTGCAGCTGCTGCAGCTAGCAGTTTCAGTGTTGGCTTGGACTATCTATTGGCGAGGGTTTGGACTATCTGATCAGCTTTTTGTTATGCGCTATCCTTGGGGAAAGGTGCGCTACCCTTTGTTTGGCTATCTAGCTTAGGGTTTGCTTCCAGAGGAATTCTCAATCAAGGTTAAGGTGCTCGGAGGGAGGCTTCAGCCTATGGTTGGGTGATGAGGGTATCGTCAATGGTAAAACGAGCACACCATCTTCTATATTCTAACAGGTCTTTCATTTGTTATCCTCCTGATGATTTTGGACATGCTAAGGTCTACCATTTTACCAAAGGGAAACTTTTCTTCTCCCTCCTTCTTGACCATAGATACCTACATGTCTTCTTCTTATTTTTTATAATATATATTTTATGTAATGGTCGACAAGGGTGTCTAATAAATTGGTGTAGCTTTGATGACACTTTTAATAGGAAGTCTACTCTCTATTAACAACCACTTATTGATCTGTAAATCATGTTTGCTTTCAATCTCTCATATAACCACATCCAATCTTTAGTGAATAGTTGTTTTCCCTTAACAAACCCAAATACTTCACCATGTCTTCAAAAGATTTAAGTTGGTAAGGAAATAGGGTCTATAACCTTTGAAACAAAGTCTCCCTGATGCGATGGAAAACTAGAGAGGACTTGTTGTAGTTTAACATCATCCATGTAGGCATGTAGAAGGAAAATAATACCCCATGTATTATATTTGCTTTGCTTAAAGAGCCATTGGAAAACAATAATATGTCATTGGCATAAACAAGATGAGTTATTCTAATCTCTCTTGCAATTATTTTGTCTTTCAACCCTCCTTCCTCCTTTATTGTATTTAACATCTTACTTGGTCCTTAAGCTATCAACAAAATAAGGAGAGGAGATAAGGGACAAGATTGTCTCAAGCCACTTGTCGGTTTGACAAATGTTTAAGAGCGACTGCAGAGTTACATGCATCTATCCAATTGATCACTTAATGGTCAAAACTATTGTGGAGCACGAGTAACCTTGGATAGGTCTAGTTTGCTTTATCATGCACTTTTGAAATGTCCAATTTATAATGATGGTTAATTGCTTCTTCTTTTTTATTGAGTGCAAAGCCTCTTACATAATTGGTATATTACTCAAAAAGTGAAATTGTTCATGCCCAATCAACTCAAATAAATTAGGTTTTATCCTTATTGCAATCACTTTGGCCACTATTATGTAAACACTATTGCACAAGGCTATGGGTATGTAAGAATCAAAAGAGTATGGTTCCTTGGATTTAGGAATGTTTGTCATGAATGTGGAATTAAGATATTCTACCATCCTCCCATTTTTCCTTAACTCTTCTACTACTACCGCAAGGTATGTCCCAGTAAATTCAAAGAAATTTTTGAAGAATTCCATGGGCCAACTATCGTGCCTAGGCTCCTTGTATTTTTTGAAATATTCTTAGAACAATTTCAATTCTTCTGTATCCACAGGGTCCACCATATTTTCATTTTTCTCTTGGGAAACTAGTCTATTGAATTTGGATAAGATGATCAAAATGTATTATATATTCAACTCTCTAGGGCCTTCGTATATCTTGTTGTAATTATCTAATGAAACCTTAACAATGTCTACATCATCAGACTAAATAAATCCCTCTTCACTTCCAATTTCCAAAAGTGTGTTTTGTACCTTTCTGGCCTATTCAAAATGATAAAAAAAATTGGCATTTTCATCTCCCTCCTTCAACCACATTGTCGTGCACTTTTGTTTCCATGGGGCTTCTTCCTAAGCTAGTAACCTTGCTTTCTACTTTTCAAAACCTTCTAATTCTCTTTTTTCGGTCTTCAAATGGCCTTTCCCTCGCCAACACTTGAGCTAAAACCTCCATTTTTCCCTATATTTCTTCCAATATTTCCTTCACTTGCTTGTATTCATTCTTACCCATTCTTTTGTGAGAACTTTCTTCTTCGTATTTTAATGGAAAGCCTTCACAACATTCACACCTTGAATTCAATCACAACTCTTCAAGTCCATGATCACCATGTCTTTGTATTATCGATCATCTAACCAACAATCATTAAATTTGAAGGGCGAATGGGGCTTCCCCTCTCCAATTGGATGATGGAATAGGCATGTGATATGAGGCTCCCGCTATCCCCACCCAATTTTTGTACCTACTATCATTTGTTAAGAAGTTTTCAAATACCAAGAATCTGTCTAGTCCTACCATTTTTCCAAGTGGGCCTTCACAGGCTTGACATCAATAAGACCTAAAAAAGTTGAGTAAAAAACATATTTGGGGGTTATTCCTCCCAGTGTTACCCCATATTTATTCATTACTCAAGGTTAAATTTAAATCCCCACCACATACCAATTTTTGAATTGAAATAACTCCACAATATCTAATGAGTGTTCCTTCATGTTGTGACAAGTGCCATAAAAATTTGTAATTTATGTGTCTTTAGTTAGACCTTGTACATATATGGTGAACATGATTGTGGAATCTAAAGTTCATTTCATCGCCTTATAGACAAGGCTTCACCCTACAACTAATCCCCCTAACTTTCCATTTGCACTGATAGCCACAAAACTCAATTTGAAAAAGGATTTTTGTAAAGTAGCAATAACATTCTCCTCCATCGTAGTCTCATGTACAAACAAAACTCATGGGTTTCATTTTTGAACTATCCTCCCAAACCCCTTATGTTTATAGATAGACATAACATTTTTTTTTGAGAGGCATACCCTACTCCAAGGGCCTCTTGAATCAACCTTTTTCTTCCCCAGTGAAACTCCTCATCTGCTTTCTCTTTTACTATCCACATCTTCTATTTCCTGCCTTGTCCATGTTTAGTAGGTTTTTTACATAATCCATATCCAATCTTCTTCCCCTGTAAAAATTTTCTTAGTAGTCTCATGTGTTGGTTGTGGAGCCTGATTATCTTCTTGATTCAGATGTTTGTTTAAGTCGTGCTTGGATCCCATTCCCTAATGGGGGGGTGTGGGGAGGCTTGCTCCCCCACAACTGTCACTCGGGGGGGGCAAATTTTGTAGCATTCCCCTGGGGGGCAATTCGGGGGCAGCGCCCCTGAAGCGAAATATTGAGAAAAATTGCCTTGTAAAATATTGTAATTTCGTAGTCAATCTGGATTGTTCATTATAAGGTCACAGATCTTATGGTAGAAGTTATTTTTAGGGATTTTAGGCCTAGAAGGCAACCCTCTCTTATGATGGAATTGTATTGCGGTTGTGTATGTCTGCGGATATGGTATTATGAGAGAGGAAATTGTGAGCGAAAGAAGAGGAAGTTACAACGGGTGTGTTGTAGGTTGTATCCCTTCATTTTGTTGTATAATAAAAAGGAAGGACCTGACAATTTCTCTGGTAGACGTAACCCACATTGGGTGAACCACGTATATACGTGTCTCTATTGTATTGTGTATCTTCTGTGTTTTATTTCCGCATTTGTGTTATTTTATTGCTCTGTGATCCTGATTTTCTAACAACTTGTATCAAAGTGAAAGGTAACTTGCAGGAAAAGAGGGTTCTTGGTTCAAGTGGGAGCAATGGCGAAATATGGAAAGTTTAGGGTCGAGAAATTTAATAGCCAAAACTACCAGTTATGGAAGATGCATATGGAAGATTATTTATATCAGAAGGATCTATTCCTACCATTGGGTGGAATAACAAAGAAGTCGACGACCATGAAGGAAGAAGAATGGGAGGTTCTTCACATAAAGGCACTAGGAACGATACGACTGAGCCTGGCAACGTTGGTGGCTTTAAATATTTCAAAAGAAAAGACAACGAAAAGGTTGATGGACACATTGGCTAAACTATATGAAAAAACCTCGGTGTCCAATAAGGTATTTCTAATGAAGAGATTATTTAATATGAAGATGTCAGAAGCTGGGTCTGTTGCGGATCATTTAAATGAATTTAATACAGTTACTAATCAACTAAGTTATGCAAAAGTGGACTTTGATGATGAGGTCAGGGCTCTTTGATATTGTGCTCATAGACAGAAAGTTGGAACGGCTTGGTCATGGCTGTAAGTAAATCTGTCTCTGGTTCAAACACTCTAAAATTTGATGATGTTGTTGGTGTTATCCTTAGCGAGGAAATGTGATGGAAAAACACACGTGAGACATCAGGTAATGCGTTAAACATGGAGAACAGGGGAAGACAAAAGGATAGAGGAAAGGGCTCAAGGAACCGCGGGAATTCTAGGAAGGGCATATCCAAATCTAGTATGAGAAAGATAGAGTGTTGGAATTGTGGGAAGAAAGGACATTTGAAGAAAGACTGTAGAGCTCCAAAGAAACAAAGAGATGGACAACATGAGAAAAATCAGGAAGCAAATGTAACAGGTGATGTGTTACAAGATGATTCGATTCTTTCTGTTGATAATATTTACGAGTCTTAGGTAGTATATTCAGGGGTTTCATTTCATGCCACACCCCATAGGAAACATTTTCTAGATTATGTTCAAGGTGATTTTGGACAGGTTCATTTGGGTGATGATGCACCATGCAAAATTGTTGGAATGGGTAAGGTACAAATAAAGCTAAAGAATGGAAACCAATGGTTGTTGAAAGAGGTAAGACATGTTCTATATCTAAGGAAAAATATAAGTTCAACAGAGCAATTGGCAAGTGAAGGTTGTATATCTATATTTACAGATAAGGCATGGAAGGTCACTGAAGGATCACTTGTGATAGAAAAAGAAGAGAAGGTAGGTACATTGTATTTATATACTGGTAATACTGACTCTTCTATTTCTTTAGCTTCTACAGGAGTGGATACAACATTGTGGCATCATAGGCTTGGACACATGAGTGAGAAGGGGATGCAAATACTTCACAAAAGAAATTTGTTGCCAGATCTTAAACAAATTGATTTGGATTTCTGTGAGCATTGTGTTTATGGAAAACATAAGAGAGTCAGATTTCTCAGAGTCAGAAAAGAAAAGAAGAGTGAAAGGTTAGAGCTTGTGCATACAGATGTATGGGGACCAACTCATGTATCATCTCTTGGTGGCTCTCTTTATCATGTTACTTGTATTTATGATGCAACTAGAAAAACTTGGGTTTACTGCATTCGACAAAAATCTGATGTTTTTGACACTTTTAAGAAATTGAAAGCTTTGGTTGAGAATGAGACAGGAAAAAGGTTGAAGTGTCTCGGATCAGACAATGGAGGTGAATATTGTAGCAAGGAGTTTGATGATTATTGTTCATACCATGGGATTCATAGAGAGAAAATAGTTCGAGGAACACCACAAGAAAATGGTGTGTCAGATAAGATGAACAGGACAATCATGGAGCGTGCAAGGAGTATGAGATTGCATGTTGGGTTGCCCTTACAGTTCTGGGCAGATGTTATAGATATTGTTGTTTACTTAATAAATAGAGGACCTTCAAGCTCTTTGCATGGTGGAATTCCAGAGGATTCGTGAACAGGTAAAAAGGTAAACTATTATTTTTTGAAGACTTCCGGTTGTGAAGCATTTGTCCAGGTTGATAAAGAAAATAGAACAAAGCTTGAGGCAAAATCCAATAAGTGTACATTTATTTGATACGATGTTAATGAATTTGGTTATCGCTTATGGGATTATTAAAATCACAAAATCATTAGGAGTAGAGATGTCATATTCAATGAAAAGGTCATGTACAAAGATCAGTTGCAGGGAAAGAAACAAGAAAAAGAAAAACCAAAATACACAACGCTTGATGAGATCACTGAAAAAAAAATTCCAAAGGTACCAGAAAATCAAAATGTACAACAACATGAGCAACAGGTACCTAAACTCCTGAAAGTGTTGTTAGAAGATCTACCAGTTTAAGTAGACCCCCTGAACAATACTCTCCTTCATTGTATTATTTATTGTTGACTGATTCTGGTGAACTAGAAAGTTATGAAGAGGCAATGCAGGTAGACACTAAAAGGAAGTGGGAGCAAGGCATGAAATAGGAAATGGATTCCTTGGTAAATAACCAGACTTGGGACTTGATTCAGTTTCCTACGGGAAAAAGAACATTGTAGAATAAATGGGTTTACAGTTTGAAGGAAGAAGATGGAGGCAAAAAGCGGTACAAGGCTAGACTTGTTGTAAAGGGGTTTGCATAAAAGAAAGGTATAGATTTTGATGAAATATTTTCTCCTATTGTTAAAATGACTTCAATTAAGACTATTTTAAGTCTTGTGGTAGTAGAAGATTTTCATCTTGAACAGTTAGATGTAAAAACAACTTTTCTCCATGGGGATTTGGAGGAAGAGATTTATAAGCAACAACCATAGGGGTATGAGGTCAAAGGAAAGAAAAATTTGGTATGCAGGTTGAATAAGAGCTTGTATGGCCTAAAGCAAGCTCCAAGCCAGTGGTATTTGAAGTTTGACAGGTTTATGACAGAACAAGGTTATAGTAGATGTCATTATGATGACTGTGTTTATTTTAAAAGGCTAGAAAATGGAAGCTATATTATATTGCTATTGTATGTAGATGACATGCTTGTTGCAGGGTCTAATATGCAGGATATAGATTTTCTCAAGAAGAAATTAGCTAATTCATTTGCGTTGAAGGATTTGGGTGTTGCAAAGAAAATCCTTGGTCTGAGAATAACAAGAGACAAGAAAAATCGCAAATTGACATTGTGTCAGGGTGAGTACATAGAGAAGGTGCTGGAGAGGTTTAGAATGCAGAATGCAAAACCATTTAGTACACCTTTGTTCAACCATTTCAAATTAACCAAAGAAATGTGTCCCAAGACATGGGAGGAGATAGAATACATGTCTAGGGTCCCTTATTCATCAGGAGTTGGCAGCCTGATGTATGCAATGGTTTGCACAAGACCAAATATTGCACATGTAGTGGGATTTATGAGAAAGTATATGAACAATCCAGGTAAAGAACATTGGGAGGCAGCAAAGTGGATTCTCATGTATTTGAGAGGTACTGCTACCCATGCATTATGTTTTGTAGGTTCAAACACTATTCTACAGGGATATGTTGATTAAGATATGGCATGTGATCAAGATAGCAGGAGGAGCACCACAGGATATGTTTTTACTGTAGGTGGAACATCAATAAGTTGGATTTTGAAACTGCAAAAGGTTGTTGCACTTTCAACAATAGAAGTAGAGTATGTTGTTGCTGCAAAGGCTAGTAAAGAAATGATTTGGTTACAGAGGTTTATGGAGGAATTGGGAAAGAAGCAGGAGAATAGCAGTTTGTACTGTGACAGTGAGAGTGTCATTCATCTTGAAAAGAAATTAGCCTTCCATTCAAAGACTAAGCATATACAACTTAGGTACCATTTCATACGATCTGTCTTAAAATATGGACATTTGAAGCTCGAAAAGATACATACTAGCCATAATCCCGTAGGCATGTTAACAAAGGGAGTAACCAGAGAGAAAATGAGTTCCTGCTTAGTTTCAGTTGGTCTTCCAGCATGAAGGTGAAGATGAGAAATTTTCCAGGTCCAAGGTGGAGTATAGTCCATCAGGTACAACAACAATGGAGTTGTTGTGATCAATCTCCAAGTGGGAGATTGTTGGTTATGGAGCCTGATTATCTTCTTGATTTAGATGTTTGTTTCAGCTGTGCTTGGACCCCATTCCCTAATGGGGGGGTGTGGGGGGGCTTTCTACCCTACAATTGTCGTCATGGGGGCAAAGATAATTTTTGTAGCCCCCCTGGCGGAGAATTCGGGGGCGGCGCCCCCGAAGTGAAATATTGAGAAAAATTGCCTTGTAAAATATTGTAATTTTGTAGTCAATTTGGATCATTCATTATAAGGTCGCAGATTTGAAGATAGAAGTTATTTTTAGGGATTTTTTCCCTAGAAGGAAACCCTCTTTTATGAGGGAATTGTATTGCGGCTGTGTATGCGTGCAGATATGGTATTCTGAGAGATGAGACTTGAGAGAAAGAAGCGGAAGTTACCACGGGTGTGCTATAGGTTGTATCACTTTATTTTGTTGGATAATAAAAAACAAGGACCTGAAAATTTCTCTAGTGGACGTATCCCACACTGGGTGAACCACGTATATCTGTGCCTCTATTGTATTGTGTATCTTTTGTGTTTTATTTCCACATTTGTCCTATTTTATTGCTCCACAATCCTGTTTTTCTAACATCATGTGTCCTCTGACATGATCTTAGTTGATACCTTCTCTGATAGGGTTTAGGACTTCCTCTATCCGTTTGGAATTGTGAATCAAAGTTGGCATTGGGTTCTAAATCCTCACTTAGGGTAACGGTTTTTCTTTCTTCGAGGACTTCTCTCCTTCCTAAGAGCCCCATCTTCTTGCTCATCCTTCAAGGTCTACCTCTTTCTATAGGTTGCTCATAATAAACAATTGTAGGTTTAGGGTTCTATCTATTATTTATGCCCCCCCTATTTATCTTCAATTTTGCTAGAACATTCAGGGTGCCTAGAGTAGCATGGGTTTGTTCCATTAAATGTTTTCCTTTTGATTTTTCTTGTTGACTTCCATTCATATTTTCTACCAACCATGCTCCAATATCCTTTGGAGCACTTTTGAGGATTTATATTTTCTTCCCCTCGGTTTTCTCAAGGAATATTAGACCCTCAAATATTTTCTTCAAGATGACAAGTGAACATTTTTCTATCCTAGCAAGCCCATTGGGCAACTACTCCTCCTTCTAGTTCCTAGTCTATTGTTCATCTCCAAATATTTTAAGAGTGTTTTTCCCATAGTGAGAAGTGTTAACCATAGTTCCATATCTTTAATTCCATCATCTTCCACCTTGTCAGCACATACTCTTTTTTAGATGTCCATACTTTCTACATTTTTCACATATGAAAGTTATATGCATATAATCTAAGGATTGTCTATATGAGGCATCCCTCACCTCTACCTTACAATGTTCTTTGGCAGGCCCTATGCTAAATCCCACTCCACCATAAATTTTACAACTACTAAAATTTCCATCTTAGTTATTCTCTCATCTTAGTTGTTTCTCAGTGCTCTAAAACAATTCTCCTACAACAACTCTAAAGGGAAGGGAGTTTTACCCATATATGAGCCATGCTTTCTCTTTCCTTCAAGAGATGAAAACAAGGAGATCACCAACACATTGAGACTATAAAAGTACCCCAACTTCATATCCTTACCTCTATAAGATGAATAAATTCCCTGTTGTTGAAAAAAATTGCAGTAAAACTCCTAGCTAACATATCAAAAGTAGATATGTAGCTCAATCTTCCCTTCCACACCTTCTCTATCCAATGTTTAAGGGTTTTCTCAACCATGGTTGTTCCATAAAACTTCTAAATTGTAAGGTACCAAATAAATATTTAGAGCAAGAGCACAAATATTGTCCAGATATATTGTAGGAAGAAACAAAATAACAAATACAAGACAAAATGAACCAAAATAAGATACCTTTATTAATATGGAAGCACTTTTCACGTGCCTCTTTGAGGGGGAAACATCCAATAGAGTAGAGCTCATGTTACAAATGATTCCAAAAGACATATTTAACAATTCTTCTACCTCTATATATAATACTTCTATCCCCTACAAACATTTTAGAGAAGGAACTTTCTAGTAGGCAAAAATTTCTAGTAACCCTTCTTACAATAGTTGTGTTCACACCACTATATAGGCCATATTTACTAATGATGACCTTCACTATATAGAAATACATAATATTCTATCTACTTTGGAGGTTAAGTAGGTTGGGACCCTAACATGCCCTCCCCCTTAAAGGAATAGCCTTGTCCTCAAGGCTTGAGATGTGGAAATTGTTGCAGAATGGTAGTTGGCTCCCATGTGGCATCCTCTGGTTGTGTATCCTTCCATTGTGTTAAAAATTCATGAATTGTGCTAGTGAGGAAAATGCTCACGTTGGTTAAGGACAAATTGTGTTTGCAACCAAATGGAACCTTCTTCATCCCTTTTGGGTAAACTCGTTTGAGCATGGCACTTGGATCCAATCACTTTCTTTAAGCATAAGACATGAAAAACTGGATGGATCTTGGAATGGCTTGGAAGTGCTAATTTGTAAGCCATTAGCCCAATGCACTTAAGGACTGTATAAGGGCCATAAAAATTTGGAGTAGGATTATGGTGGTGGTTTACTTTAAGGGAAGTTTGCTTACATGGTTGTAGATGAATAAACACCTAATCCCCTTTGGTAAAACGACCTTTAAAGCAATGTTGATCAGCCTATTGCTTCATTCCATTATGAGCCATGACCATATTATCTTTGAGAGTGTGTATAACGTCAGCTCCAATTGTAAGGGTTTTGTCAACCTCTTGTACCTTGGAGACACCTGGCAGGTAAGATAATATTGATGGGGGATTTTGACCATAGACAACCTCAAAGGGAGTCATTAGTGGCACCATGATGAAGTTGTATTGTACCACCATTCAACGAGGGGTAACAACTAAAACCATTGAGACTATCATTCAGACGCGAAGTACCTCAAATAGGCTCCCAAAAACTTGTTGACAACTTCTAATTGACCATCAGTCTGGAGATGATAGGCAATGATAAGATGCAATTGGGTGCCCTAAATCCTAAATAATTCTTTCCAAAAGTTACTAGTGAAAGTAAGGTCACAATCTTAGATAATAGATTGTGGCATACCATGTACTTTGAAGATATTGTCCATGAAAACTTGAGTCGTTGTGGAAGCTTTAAAGGGGTGTTGGAGGGCACATAAATGAGCATATTTTGAAAGTCTATCAACCACAACCAAGATGACTGATTTGTTTCCATATTTGGGTAATCTGACAATGACGTCCATAGATATATCTATCCACACAATAGGTGGAATAGGGAGAGGTTGTAGTGCTCCTGGAGTTTTCACTATTTATCCCTTGTGGCATTGGAAAGGATTGCATTCAACCATAAAAATGTGTATATCTTGCTTCATGTCTTCCTAGAAAAATGAACATTTTATCCATTCATATGTTTTATGAAAGCCAAAATGTCCTATTGTTGGTGAGGCATGGAGTTCAAAGAGAAAAATGAATTTAAAACTGGGTCGTTTGATCAAATACAAGTGCCCTTTAAAGTGGAGCTCCTCCCTTTACCAAGTGTATCCAAGAGATGCATTAGAATCATGTCGCATTTGTTGGATTACATTGGAAATTTTGTAATCTTGGAAGCATTCATGGTGAACTACATTCAACCAATAAGCTACAATGAAGGAGAGTGAAAAAATGGACCCTTCCTCTTCATATTTTCTGGAAAGAGCATCAACTACTACATTCTCTTTGATCTTCTTACAAATGATCTCATAATCATAGCCAAACATTTTGGTAACCCACTTCTATTGCTGATCAGGGGATGAAATCCGTTGCTCCAAAAAATATTTGAGGCTACGATGATCAATTTTAACTTGGAAACTTTTCCCAAGTGAGTAATTACACTAGATTTTCAGTGAATGAAAAATGGCCAACATTTCTTTTTCATATGTTGATTTTCCCAAGTGTCTCTTAGAAAGTTGTTTACTAGTAAAGGCTAATGGTCTGCCTTCTTGCATGAGAACTGCACCAATGCCTTTCCCTGAGGCGCCACACTCCAAAACAAATCTCTTAGTGAAGTCGGGCAGAGCTAGTACTGGAGTGGTACATATAACATCTTTCAAAGCTTAGAAGGCTTGATCAACGATCGCATTCCAACTGAAAACATTTTTCTTAAGTAAGGTAGTGAGCAGGGCTACAATTTTTCCATAGCTTGGATGAACTTTCGATAGTATCTAGTTAAACCAAGGAAGCCTCGTAAAATTTTAGGATTCTTAGAATGGGTCCAATCCTTCATAGCTTCGATTTTCTCAGGATCCACTTGGACACCATCCTTACTAACAATATGGCCCAATTATTCCACTTATGAGACCCCAAAGGCATATTTGGACCTTTTGAGAAAGAGTTGATGATGAGAAAGTAGTTGTAAGAACCGATCCATGTGGGTAACATGGGCTTGCCAAGATTTATTGAAATGAGGATGTCATAACAAAAGACAAGGACAAAATGACATAAGAATTGTTGAAAGATGTGATTAATGATACTTTGGAAGGTTGATGGTGCATTACTGATCTGAAATTGATCTTTAAAGACTTGGCTAAGTTTTAAGCATGTGTTCAATTACCAATTAAGAATTAATGAAAGAAGAAGAACTTAATGAGATATTATAGCAGCCATCATAAGGAAATTCAGATCAGAATGTAAGCACAAAGAACATCAAACCATAACAACAAAGTTATTAACGAAGTTCGACAAGACTGCCTACGTCTCTGAGCCTTTGTCTTAGTGGGTGAGGCTTTCTTATTTATCTTCAATGCTTCCAAAGTACATCATAAAAGTTTCAAAAGGATTATAAACTGGTCTGGTTGTGTTCTTCTCGACCTTAAGAATCCAACATAGCTGATGGCACTGAAAAAGGTTGAGTGTAGCTCCCGGAATTGGCCCGCAAAATTTCCCTCCTCAATGGCTTCCCTGCATAAAAATGGCTTTGGCTTTCAAAATCTTCAACATTTCACTTGTTTTGAACTTTTTTTACTGTAAAAAAACCTTTGATTCTTATAGATGTGGAGTTGGGGTTCTCCTCCCAACTTCCTCCCAAGATCTGGCCTCAAATCAGGCTCTAGATCCTCTAATAATGGCTAAAATCCTCCAAAATTACGCTGAAAATCCAATAAAATCATATTACATAGTTATAAAACCCAAAATTGGGCAAAAATCAGGCACAACCCCCTTTCTCTGAGTTCCTGGGCATATGGGCGCTACCATATGGCCTCGGGCTGGGCCGACGCGCTGGCCTTTACCCCTTCGTCTTCGGATAAGCCCCCACTCTGGTCATATGCTCCCATATATCATGGGCCTTAACACTCCACGCGCCCCCAACAAGTGGCTTGGCTCATGGTTTTCTGGTTCTAGTCACATGGAAAGTGGTCATATAAGGCATCTTGGTCAGTGGCCTAGGTCCACTGACCGGGCGCTTATCCCCTCAATCTCCGTGCAATCTAATTTAAAACAACATTCCACCGGTTTATGGCTAAGTCCTAATGTATAGGCTTGGTGGTTAGCAGGTTTGGTGTAGTCTGTTGGCGCAACTGAAGGTCATGGGTTCAAAACTTGCGGAGGCAATTTTTTTGTTGAACCGGCCCACATTGGCCAAATCTGGGGTGCCACATGTCACCTCTGGATTGGCCTGTACCATCCAATCATCGTACAATCAACATGCACAATCAACTACCACGTCACATGTCTAGTCATCATCCGTACAACCTAGTCACCCTGTCACGTCAGCATCCATACTGCACAGTCACCCTACCACGTCATCATCCGTACATTGGCACATGTCGTCCGTACTGCCATGTGTCAACCTTTCATTGGGCCACATCATGTAAGGACTGCCACGTGTCAATTCCGTATTGGTCCAACTCAACCCAAAAACGCCAAAATTAAGTGACACATGTCACCTCCTGGTGCTGGCACGTGTCATGATGATGTCATCATGACATCACCTATTGTACTGTTGACATCATTAGTACCACCTGTTGACTTTGACCAGTTTGACTTTTTGTCTGTTTGGGAAATCGATCAGAACACAATAACTTTTGCATACGGTGTCCATTTGCGAAAAAAAATATATGGCTGGAATCAGCGCGACGAGCCAGATGCAATGGCACTAGTTTCATTTGATTCCGAGAAATTTGATTTTTAGGCCTTCCTGGATCCATTTTGGATCAGTTACACAGGCCAAAGGGCATGACCAAGAGCTCATATTGGCCTTCATGAGTACAAAAAACAATCTTGGGAATATCAACCTCCTTCATACAAATATGGTGATAGTTGGAACGAAGATCAAGTATGGTAAAAAAATTGAGCACCAAAAAGTTCGTCCAAAAGATCATCAATGGTTGGAATGGGAAATTTATCCTTGATGATGATTTTGTTGAGAGCATGAAAATAAAGGCATATGCCCCAAGTGCCTTCTTGTTTTAGTACCATGACAACAAGATATGAATAAAGGCTATTACTAGGGTGGATGACACTCTTGGCTAACAACTCTTGAACATTTTTTTCAATTTCATTTTTCTGAGCGAATGGGTGGCAATAAGGGCAAACATTGGGTGGAAGACTACCAGGTATGAGTGGGATGGAATGATCATGGGCACCACGAGAAGGTGGGAGGCCTTAGGGGGTTTCAAAAATTGAATGGTGTTTGAATAAGATAAACTACATTTCGAGATGAATGATTTGAGAGGGATTCTCGAAGGCTTGAATAACATGGAACTGGGAAATAATGCCAAGATGGCCCTTTTTTAGAAGTTTTTCCATATGGTGGGAACTGATGATCTCATGAGAACCTGTCGTGATGCCTTGGAAAATGTAGCGATGCCCATCCTGCTGGAAGATCATGTATAAGTCCTTGAAATCCATGGCGATGGAGCCTAGAGTGCATAACCATTTAGCACCCAGAGCAATGTCACAACCTCTCATTTCAATGGCAAACATGTGGGGTTTCAAAGAATAGTCACCAATTTGAAGCGCACATTTCATGGAACCTCCATTAGAAATAATGATTAGAAATTTGTTGACTTCATGGATATATCAATGAGTCTCTTGAGCAACTCTATGGTGAATAAAATTATGGGGGTTGCCATTGTTGATGAGGATAATGACCTTATGATGCTTGATATAACCCATTAATTTAAGAGTTTGGGGAGCTTAAATATCAGTTAGAGCATGCAGAGATATTAGGCGTTCCACATTAGGTTTATCAAAGGGAGGATTCTTATCATCTGGTTGAGGCAATGATTTTGGAGGGGAAACATCACCATCATCTTCAAAATGTCCTAATAAATGGCCATAAAAAGTTTCTTCTCCTTACATTTTCGCCCTAGAAAGTATTTTTCATTACAATTGTAGCAAAGGCATTTAAATTTTTGTTCAACCATTTTCGCCCTTATTAATTTGTGGATCTTGAGAGGAGGAGAGGGAAGAGTGGGATTGGTTGGGTGAAAACATGGAATAAAGGATGTTTTATTTAATTGAGTGGTGACAACCTATTGTGCTTCCTTGGCTATGTGAGTGGCTTCAAGCCAAGTCTTAGGGCAAGCCATCAAGACATAAGCATGGATATCTTCCTTGAGGCCACTAATAAAGCATCAGCAGAAGAAAGTGTCTAACATTCCTTCGATGCAGAAAGCAAGTTGCTCAAAAGCAGTGATGCAGTCTTCAATTGTACTAGATTGTTTAAGCTTGGTCAAATGGCCCAGATGATGATTGTCCAGGTCAAAATGTTCATAAATATTGGTAACAAATTGAGTCTAATCAATATAACATCGATGGGAATTCTTATGCCATTTCCACCATTCCCAACCCTCTAAATCTAAATAGAGGATACAGACACAAGTTTCATTAAATTATTGGTGATTCCATGCAATAAGAAATAATGTTCCATTTGAGTGACCCAACCAGTGGGGTCAGAGCCATCAATTTATTCACATCCCCTTTAGGAAGGCACGTATCACATGCAAAGGAGTTAGAATGAAGCTCCATGGAATGGGATGACTAAACTCCCTCTTGGTGTAAAGGTTGTTACAGGGAGTTGGTGCCTCTGAATTTATCAAGAACTAATGATAAGGTTGACATCTGGGCAGGGAGGTAGTCAAGTGTGGCTAGTTTGGAATTAATGGTAGCAAGTTGGGAATTAACTGTAGTAAAATTTTGATCAGTACTAACTTGAGCTTCTTTGAATTGGGTTTGCAAGTTTTCATGGGACTCTTCCAGGGAAGCAATGTAGTTTCCATATTCTTGGTTTCGGGTTGCCATCTACAAAGGGTGCATAAGTAAGAGGGATAGGTGAACAATAGAAGGGGGCGAGTGGGTCCAGACAAAAAGGCTTATAGGAGAGTTCTATGAATGTGATCGGTGTTACTTTCTGGACTTAGGGAGATAGGCAGACAATAATAAGGCAGGAGGGTCCACAAAAAAAGGCTTATGAAAGAGAGGTACCACTGCAATCAACACAAAGCATGGAATCTCTTGAGATAGGTCCCAAATAAGGGTGTTAGTGGGACCATTTTATACTCTTTTCTTTTTTTTAATTCTTGTAGAGTTATACTCCTAGTTGAATAATATTGCACTGATAGAATGCCCAAATTATGAATATTGAAGATTGTGTAGGATTTTTTCCACTCAGATGCAGGACACAGGGTTTTCAAGGACTTAATGTGCAAAATTTCAACATCGTTTTTAGATTGGTAGCAAGGGGTAGGATTTTGAACATTCCTAAGGACAAGGGAGTGCCTTGTGCTATAACTCTCTAACATACTTTCGAGGTTCAATAGTAGTACTCGACCCAATATCTTAGGGTTCTAACTAAGAAGGGTCGATCGTACCATTAGTTGTACTACCCAATTACCTAGGTATGCAAGACTATTCTTCCCTGTTTGAGTCTTCTAAGACCATGACACATGGATGATTTCTACCAGTGTACTCATCAAAAGCCACCATGTTGTGGGCTATGAAAGATGTAAGTTCTATGGGCTAAGAAGAATAATACTTACCTTGGAAGCAATCCTGGTTTCCTCAATCCACCTTGTTTACTGGATCGAGACAACTTTGAGATGAATCCAAACATTCTTGAAATAGATTTATTTCACACTCTGCATAGGTCTTTGTTTCCCTTACCTATAGAGTCCACACCTCCATTCTCCCTGAGTCTCATCATTCCCATCATATCAATCCAACGTGATTCCTTTAACATTCCCCTTGAAGATGCTTCCATTCCTTTTGATAAATGTTTTGTTCCTTCTTTTTGATTGATTGTGAATCTCAAACCCACTTTTGAACCACTTTTTGAATCACAATGCCTTACCTTCTAGACACTACGCCTACACCATCATAATTTCCTCTTTAGATGTGAGAATGCCATAATCCTTGGAGTCCTCCAAGTAGTCCAAGACATCCTCTTCTATCATTCTCCCATCTCATCTCAAGATATGGTCTCCTCCACCGTGCCCTGGTTCCTTCTTACTCTAGACACCTCCTTTCACTCGCCCTTAACCACACGCTAAGGCCTTACATGGTAGCCCTAAAATCCTCACTCCATATGCTATTTATTGTCATCTTGTTTTTTAATTTTATTTTCTAGAGATTTGTAAAAAACCATGCAACAAAGTTTACATTATTTCAATATAAACTACTTTAATATAAAATTTGTCAAACTTGATCAACTTATATATACAACAAGGGTTGCATGGCAACGCAGTCCCTGCCGAGTTAGTTGGGAAATACATGTTTAACAATAAATTTAATATCACTAAATGCACAAGTAATGAATATTTTTTGTCAAAAGATAATAATTGAGGGTTGTTTGTTATTCAAAATGTATAATAAACCTAAATGACACTATAATATTCATAAATTTAATATAAATATAATATTCATAAATATAATATAAATGGAACTATAATATTCATAAATATAATATAAATGGAACTATAATATTCATAAATATAATAAATATATTATAAATATAATATAAATAATATATTAGATAATAAATATAATATAAATATAATAATGCATAATAATAAATACATGGTACAACTTTTTATATTTAGATGTGGTGATTGGTGAAATTCATTGATTATATAATTAATTTTACATATTGAAAGATGTGAAGGGAGCAATAACACTTCAATTCTATCAACCAATTAGAAATGAGAAACACATATATTTTTATTATATCCAAAAATATATATTTGTTTTCCTATGTTAAACATTTCATTGCATACACAAATTTATGGTAAAAGGCAAATTAATGTCACTTCAGTGTCACATCAAAAGCAAACTCATTGCTATAATTAAAAAAGGATTTAAAAACAATAGAATTCAAAGAAATGAACTTGTGACCTTGAAAATACTATAATTAAATTGTAACTCTTTGATGAATACCATTAAATACTATTCAACATATATAAAAAAATACATGTAATTTTAATAACAAATCTTTTAAAACTATTTAAAGATCTATTTAGAATGTACAAACAATCCAACTAAACAAACTAAAGTGTAAAATGTCTTGAACATTATTCCACACACACATAAAACATTGAAACATTGACCAGATAGTTGATCATAAAAGTGATGGTGTAATATAGTAGTTGTGTATAAAGTATTGTATTGACTACACTACACATTTTATGGAGGTAAGTCTTTCCCAAATACCTTGCATCCATTTATCATTTTAGTCCAACATTAAAAATACACAAAATAAATGAAATATTTAACATCCTTAATTTATAAATAAATAGTAATAAATTATCATCGTGAAGGATGAAATTTGAAAAACATTTTAATTATTATATTAAATTACAATGTTAAATAGTTAAGTCAAATCTTAACATTAATTCTGACACTGATTATAACCAAAAAAAAAAAGCCAAGTTCATTGACCTTATGGACCGGAAATTGTCCCATTGCTAACATTGCTAACTGGAGGAGTCAAAATAAGCGAAGTTGATCGGCACCATCCAATTCCCTGCAAGTGATATGCCTATCAAACCTTTATGCTTTCCCTGCAAATTCTAACAGAGATGTGTATCTTCTTGCCTATTGAACCTTTCTGCTTTCCCTGCAAATTCTAACGAAGATGTGTATCTTCTTGCCTATTGAACCTTTCTACTTTCCTTGCAAATTCTAACGGAGATGTGTATCTTCTTGTTGAAAAGTAGTTATAACCTTCTAGAAGCCTAGATTTAAGAGATGACCTATTTTGAGTACCTGGTACTTAGTCCTATATATTTTAACAGCCATGCTATGTGCAAGAAGCATATTGTAGAATTGCCCAAGTGTTATAACCCAATATCTAAGCCTAAAACATTATACAACACCTGACCAACGAGAAAGAGCAGTTTCTATTATAATTATATCATGAAACTTCTTTACTACCAAATCATAACTAAATAAATCCTTACAATGAAAAAAATATTTTGGATATTAATTATTAAAGTTGGGAGTTTTTTGACTACAAATATAAATTTTAAAAGAGATTTTGATCATTATGACATATTTACAACTTTTGTATTATGTTATTTTGAGTTGTATAATCACAAAAACTTCTTTACTACCAAATCATAACTAAATAAATCCTTACAATGAAAAAAATATGTTAACTATATTAATTATTAAAATTTGGATATTTTGACTACAAATATAAATTCTAAAAGAGATTGCGATGATTGTGCCATATTTACAACTTTTGTATTAGATATGTGAAAACAATCATTAATAGTAGTGCTAAATATCTAGACTACTTTTGAAATACAATTTGTAAATGACTTTTGAATTTAAATTTTTTAATATAGTTTTGTACAATCTCATTGATTGAATTTGGCATTATACATAATGATAATGATGTCAAATGACATTTGAAATTATCATTATACATAATGATAACAATGTAAAATGATAGTTTTAACAATGTTAAATGATAGTTTTATCAATGTGAAATGATATTTTTAGTGACTATGTTATTAGCACATTAGGGTGATGGTTTTATTAATGTCAAATGATATTTTAGTGACTATATTATTAGCACTTTAGGATGATGGTTTTATCAATGTCAAATGATATTTTTAGTGACTATATTATTAGCACATTAGGGTGATGGTAAATGTTATTAGTCCCTGCCAAAGGCCAGGGACTAATAGCAATGAGTTCATCATTGACTGACTATTAGTTTAGGTTGACTTTTTGATTTTTGTTTTATATCAAATGTATAACATAAGAAATCAAAATATGTATTTTTTTTAATAATCAAAAAAATTATTTTTCTAACATTTGATTGGCTA
>JASDQU010099154.1:0-11037 GCA_032191745.1 Picea mariana
GTAACTTTTCTATGCTTCAGTATGTTCTACAATTCTTCTCTTCTTTGTTTGTTCTAGAAATCTTCTCTACTTCTATCTGTTCATCTTTTGTTTCTCATATCTGAGATTGATTTCACTTTGCACATACTGTGATTTTCCTTTCTCCCAGTTCAATTCATTTTTCTAGTTCGAACAACCAACTGTACACAGTCGTTGCATGTCTCTTTTTATCCATACCAGCCTCTTCAGTTACACCTCAAATCTCCTTGGGAAAAAATGCATCAGCAACTGAATTTCCAACCATTCAAGAATCATGATTTAGTTCTTATAAATAAATCATAACTGAACAGTTAATCATGAAGAGAAACAATGGTCCTTCGATCATATTCCCAAATAGCCAACACCATTGGATTACATCCGTAGAATCTCACATTTATCCCATGTGTCCACTGGTTGTGACCACAGGATAATCAGAAAGTGATTTCACATTTCGGATATCTTGTGGTGAGGCATTTTGACTTTCCATGTGGCGATCTCCGTAAATATGGCTTAGAAATTAGAACCTTCCCTTTATGTGACCACCGACGATGACCACTGGCTACACCAACAAGCGCTATGCAATTTCGGGTTTCACAAATTTTGTTACGAGTCACTCTAACTCTTCCAACTCTCGATCATGAAATGGAGCCTTGCAACTTGAAAGCTCCTTCCTTCACGTGCCCATGGCTGTGACCAAGCACTTATCCATAAATCACTTTCGTGACTCATGATTTTGGGAATCTTGTGATGAGGCGTCTTGACTCTCCATGTCACGATCACTGAAACTTCAAAATGAAGTCAAATCAATGGTCCACGCTCTCCCTTTATCAACGACTCAGATTGAATCATGGTTTTGTGATTCGCAATTTCAAAGGATAGAGCTCTTCCTTCCTTTCACTTTCCAGTCAACAAAAATTTGACCTCTCGCCACATGTAGTCTGCATCCAACGATCATGATTGTTTATTGCGATTTCTCATATCACAAGTTTGAGGGGTTAGAGAACCTCCTCCTTTTGGATTTCCCGATCTACGAAACTCCAAAACAAAGTTTTTGTTGTGCCCTAATATTTCTCCATGTGTCCTTCTTGGATCAACGATCCTCCTGCTTTTAGGACTTTGTAATCCCGCTTCATCTTGTACTTAAATATCATGCTCCTTCTTCTTGATCCGATGATGGTCGGTCTTCGCACTTAGATCTAATGCCTGAGATATGTTCTCCTCTTTTGTGTGCTCCTCCTGTCTTAATTCAGATCTGACGACCATCGAGAATTCGGAATGGGTGATCCAACAATCACTGTTGCTCCTCCTCCTGAGCTTACACTTCTGATCTTAACATGCCATCATCGTTGCACTGTTGGTCTTGCCACTTTCTCTTGTTCGTCATCGTCGGGTTGAGCTTGCCATCAATGACAAACAAATGCTTTGCCTTTTGTCCATAATAAATATGCCAACATTCCTGAACCCATCATAAAGTGTGAATGGGGCTGATGTAGATATAATACTAGTGGATTGAGGTCCACTACCCATGGAGGTGCCCCATCCCCATGCTGGGTTAGGGTCAAAATATTGGACAGGTCTACTTTTGATGAGCGAGGCTGATGGAGGAATGTATCCTCCACCCCAAGAAACAGCTTGGTAAGGATTCAAAGTGCTCATTGTACCAACATTCAAAAACTGGGACACCGACTAAGAACTAACTAATGCATTAAGCATGTCCATCGAGGACATTCCGTAAGAGAAAGCATTCATTGTGGATGAAAATAATGTTGTTGCACTCAAGACTCGAGTAGGAATTAAAATCAGTGAGGCAATGTTGTTGGTCGTTGCAATAATGGTGGATTGAACCACATTTTTTTTTTGATCCAACAACCCAGGAGGAAAGATCCCCCTGGTAACTATTTCCGAGGTGGGAATTGCAGGGGCTCCCGACTCTAACACTAGTGGAGTTTCATCCATAGTGGCCCAATGGAGAGGGATACTATCAATGAAGTATGATATGGGAGGTGGAATTCTACCACTGGAAATGGAAAATTCCTAAGTATTGGAGGATTAAAGTGTGGAGTGAGCTCAATGTGTAACAAAGGAAAATTCCTAAGATGGAGGATCAATGTTTACGATCTCGTTCTCACTAATCAGTATGAAAGTGTTGGACTGATCAAGTCGACACCTTTGAGGGGACAGGGGGTAATTATTCCTAACCTTTTCCTCTAGAGGAAGACCTTGAATTCTCTTTGATATTCAGTGTGGAAGGTTGGCCACTTTGAGTTATTACCTCTCGGTGACAATCGACTCACCTTCCTAAAGTTGAACTACCTTCTATAAATCCATAAAAGACAAGACAACCAAAATTTGTTTTTCAAGATTCTGAATCAAGTTGATTAGGTATTGGGACTGGAATAACAACAAAGAAGGCTCAAGCCCTTTTGGAGGAAGGCACAATTTGATTAATTCCCATGGACCAATGCACAAAGGTATGCGAAGCAATTATATTAACCTCCACATATCATCCTTACGTAGTGCAAGTACCCACGCTTTGTAGGGCACCCTCCAGCAAAAATGAAGTGTGTGATATAAAATATTCACTAGGTATTACGACAAACCCCCGTAGTCATCTTGTGATATACCTAGGAGAAGAAAATAAGGTTACCAACTCGCAGTTAGTGCCTAGAGGGTATAGTGGAAATTGGGGATCGAACGTATGGGTAGGGTAACTAAGCTCAAATATCTTCAAGAGGACTATCTACAAAAGGGCTAGTGTCACTTTAGAAAATCTCAAACTATGTATGAAGTTTCAGAGGATTGATGCCAAGAGGGCTAGTATCACTTTAGGAAGACTTGAACCAGGTTCAAAATTTGCATAGGACATATGCCAAATGAGTCAATGTCACTTCAGGAAAAAACCCCAATATACGATCTATCAGTTACGTTCGGTCCATATTTGGAGGGGAATCTCCTCGGGTATTCCTTACGCAACCTCGTGTTTAAATACCGTGTTATAGGAGCTTCGACCAAATTATACGATAACTGGATTATACACTCCCTATATCGAACACTTATGTTTGTTTAGTGGCCTTGGAGAAATTTACTCTTGAACCTACACCAAGGCCCTAGCCTAAACTTTTTCATTAACCCTAGAAAAATGAAAGTTTCTAATAAATTTTAGTTATGCATTCATTTTAATGGGTTGTCTTTTACTTCGAAAGGGTGCATATGCAACTTTGGTAATGTTCATACCAACTCCAAAAGTAATGCAATATAAGAACACAATGCAACGTATTCAATTGAAAATGGATGCAACTATGCTTATTGATGGGTGTTCTATATGCACTAAAAACCCTCAATTAAATTGTCAACTCGAGGTAAGTAAACTTAGAGTTGTAGCAAAATATATGCCAGAGGTAGAAGGGTTGGTAGTAGTATAGTCTGACTAAGGAAGTGGCTATCTAAGGGCTAATCTATTAAGAAAATCTATCTAATGAGCAAACCCTACAAAGCAACTTTAAACTATGTAACCTAAGTACTTTTGGACCAAGGATCGATGGATAGTTCTAGAAAAACAAGTGAAAACCGTACTTGAAGAAAACTAGTTCATTAATAAGAAAAAACAACTATTTAAGCATAACAATAAGCAAATAGCAAAAGCAACTATTAAGCATAACAATAAGCAAATAGCAAAAGCAGACTACTTTCACTAGCCCACCTAAATTCAATGAGCAACTACCCTATGAAAGAAAGTAAATAAACAAACAACTATACTATCAAAGAAAGAATAGACAATTAAGCAATTTAACCTGTTAAAGCAAGTAAACAACTAACTACCCTAAGATAACTTCTACTGCAAGTAAACTAATTAAGACTACTCATTGAACAACTAACTAAGCTAAAAGGCAAGAGAATTCTATTCTTAATTCAAACTTCAAAACTATTTCTAATTCATAAAAGGAAATATATTTAATTGAAAGAGAGAAGAACTAACACTAATCTTCAAACTATGATAAGAAAAACTAAACTTTAACCTACCAAAGCAAAAGACTATCTATCCTACAACAACAATAAAACTATCTTCTGATCTATGAAAGAAAGAAACTATCTTTTAACCTATGAAAACTCAAATTTAGTGCTGGTGGTTGTGTGAATGTCTTCGGTGTCTTATAATATCTCAAGGGCACTTGACAACAAAAGATAATTCAAGCGGTATAAGCTCAATACTAATCTCTATAACAAAGTGAAAGGTATGGATTAAACAATCTAATGAGAATTTATCCATTACAGGAACAATCATCTATTACCCTGCATATTCATGGAATTATTAACCATCAATAGTATAATGAGATTTTAATTGTACTTCTATGCTATAAGAAAAATTCATAAGTAAATTCAATCATTAACTAAGAATTGGAATTGCAATCTAATTCTAGGAAAGAAAGTACATAAAGTGAAACTATGTTATATCTATTCTAACAATTCAAAAGTGCAAGAAAGGAAGTGCTTAAAAACAAGAATTAAAACATGACATATGAAAGGTAAATTAATGAATATATTAACCAACAACTAGTCAAGCAAGATCTATGATTAAAAACTAAAACTACTCCTATCCATCCATCAAATCCTTGTTAAAGAAAACATGAACTAAAACTCTGTACTACTCTATTTCAACTCTGTTTTAAATTTAATTTTAAAAGCATGAATAAAACGCAATCTAATATCTAATTGCACACGAGGTTAGTCTATGAATTTGCAAATTTGTTCCTAACTACAGAATCAACACATATTAATAGAAGACTTCATACTAACCTGCAAAAGAGAATTAAAATAATTAAACTACAACAACAAATTAAATAACAAAGGAAAAATAACAATGCATGTATAGGAAATAAACAAGAGGCATATAAGCTATAAAATGCATAAATAACCTAAAGAAGAGATACCAGACTGTTGGTGGGCCCCCTAGCAAATCGTGGTCACTTCTCAAAGGCACACCACAAACTCAACAATTCAATTTCACCATTAAAACTTAAAAACAAAGTTTTATATAATTCTGGCAATGAAAAATGGAAAAACAGACTAAAATCGTGTTTATCTCCAATACACTGGTTCTTCTACTACTTAACTTCTATCTGACCACCACAGTGGTATTTATAAGATTTACAAACCAAGTGGTCAACCATTGGAGGGTCGAACCACTTCTAAAAATGACAAATTACATTAATGGTGCCCTAACTGTCGAAATAGAGCGAGCCAATAATCGCCCTGCTCAACAACCTAATCTGAGTTGTCATGATTTTAATAGCTGGAAGGGGCAAGCACGAGCAAAACCCATGTTCCTGATTCGCCCACCACTGGCCACCAATACCATAACCGTGAAATCGCCCACCGTTTTTGTGCAGGATGCAGTGCTAGACGAAGTGTCATACCGGGTACTAGATCGAGTACTAGATGGAGTGTCAGAATGAGTGCCAGAGGAAGAAACGTGATGCGATTTTTCCCTCTAACACCAAAAAATGTGAATTAGATCCTTGGAAACATAAAAACATGATGAATTATACTCAATATCGACATTAAACATGAATCATACATATCTGGAGTAGATCATACCATTTTGGCACAAAATTCTTCAAAAAGGTTCTCCAAAACATGAAAAACACATATATACATTCGGCAAAAGTGTCTAATAACTTCCATAAAATTGATCATATCTCGGGCCCAACATTACCCCCACACTTATGATTTTGCAGGTCCCACTGCAAACAAAAATAAATTACTCCTCGTAACTAGGCTTGTTGAGGAGGATCAGCTTTGGAAGCTTCTCCTTCTTGCTGTGAAGACTTTGCCTTGTGCCTCTTGTGTTGCTTCAATTATGCTCTGAGGTTGTGGTTGGATTTGGTCATATCATCAACCAGCCATTGAAGGGATTTAACCTTTGCTTGGAGGACTGCATTATCATGATGAAGGTGTTTGTCTATTGTCTTCCTTTCTTCCAAATGTTGGAGAAGTTGATGGTTTTCTTTTTGAAACTTCTCAATGGCTGGGGCAGAATCAATGATCTCAGAGGAAGGTTTAGATCCTTTGAGGGATGTGAACAATCTATCATTCTTAGGATATAGAGTAGGCATGGGTGAAGTAGGAGTGATGGGGGATTGATAAGGAGAGGTAGGTTCTGATTTTGTCTTTCTTAGTGGCTCTAATACATCCGCAAAAACTTCCCTAAGTCTCTTGTGAGGGCTCTCAAGATTGGAGGACACTTGGATAGGATCTGAAGCAGGCAGGGGTTTTACATAAGATTTTGTTCTTATGCTCCGGGTACTCTTTTGAAAGGTTCCTTTACCAAATCGATTGGCTCCCCTCCTATTTGTGGGAACAATAGGACAGTCTTATTGGATTACTTCTTGGACCTTTTTAGGTGTGGGATCAAGAGATATTGAAGGCATTAGGGGGTTAAAAATAGGATTCTTTTGGTCTTTTCTCTTGGTCTTTTTACCCGATGAGGAAGTAGGGATATCAACAAGAATTTTGTATTGTTTCAACAAAGAGAGGGTTTGTGCAAGGGGGTTTGGAGTTCTTGGAGAGCGAGGCTTGGATGGAGAGATAGTTCTTAGGCTAAGTGGCTTTTTGTCGGTCTTAATTATCAAGTGAGGGTTTGCGAATTGATAGATAAATTCATCCCAAGTTTGCCTTTGTTTCTCTAGTTTGGCTAGAACAAGGAGTTTGATCAAGCCATGGTGAAAGAGACTGTTGTGGGGGTTATTCACATTCTTCCTCACTTGAGAGGACATCTTCTCCAAGTGTTTTAGAAAATAGAAGGAGAAGTTCAAAGGTTTTTTGAACTGAAAATGAGCCAGCAATCTGAAATGAAAATCTTTGAAAGTGGAGTATCTACCTTAGCATGTAATCAATATTGTGATGAATATGATGGGGTTGATCAATTCCACCTTTATCCACTCCCTAGAATATCCTTTTTCTCGTGAAATGTTCTAGAATTTGGGCTTAAACACCCTGTTATAACTTGAGCGCGATAGTTGGTGATTTTTGAACCATCTATCTCCCATTCTTGGAAGCTCCATGGCTACAACAATGGACTCTTCAGAGACTTCAAAGGAAAGATACCCCATGTGTGTTGTCTTCCTATCGAAACCGAGGGAAAATTGCATGGAGAGGTCGTCATCGTGGCCCTGCATGTTAGACAAAAATGCCCCCTAGCTTGCGTGCAAAAACACCTCTATGCATTGTGCAAATTTGGGAATGGAAAAAAGGTTTTCATAGGAAGAGGGTTCATCCCTCCTAGGAATTGTGGCAGAGGCGAAATTCACCAGGAAAGGGTGTGAACGGGCCAAGAGATGGCACGAATTGGGCACGGGCCGAGCGTAATTCAAACAGGGGATGAAATGGTAGAGGCTGGGCATGATTTCTTAATGCAAGCCAAAGAAAATGGAAAGGGCGAATTGAGATAAAAGTTACCCAGCCTGAATTTGAATGCGCCTATGGTGGAGTAGGTTGCACACATGTGCACACAATCTGCCATATGTGAGAATTTTTGAATTCAAAGGCTCGTTTTGGGGGGCAATGTAATGATGCACAGTTAGATCAATGTCCAAGTCTTTTGACTTGGACATTTGATCATGAACATATAAAGCATCTTCAATCAATTGCCTGCAACCAATTCAATTGAATGTAATTGATTTCTGGTTACCTAGAATCTAGGACAGTTATTGGTGTGTAATTCATATGGTACTTCATTTGGAACCTCATATGGAATTTCATACGACACTTCATACGATACTTCATACGACACCTCTGTGTTAGATACATTTTCACCTCTTGTAATGGATAGCCTACAAGTTTGCAATGTTTTTGACAATCACAGTGGTTAATGAGCAGAGGCAGAATGCTCCCTTGTTGTTGATTTTGCCATCATTCTCACTCAATCCTCTTGCATATGAAATATAATGTCAAACCTACAATGGACAGGTTATAGAAAGCATAAAACATGTATTGTAAAACCTACAATGTACAACTTGTAATGAAATATAAATCGATAAAGAGTGGTCTGTTAAGTATATGTTTAGTAATTTATAGCACACAAGAGTTTAGCAATTCAAAAATAAAAATGACTATCAATGTAATAACCTGTATCATGGAAATAATACAAAAATTCTTGCAAAGATTTATAACTCTAAGAAATGATGATTTGTTAGCTCATGAACCTCTCCCCCACACCTAAGTATTGTGACACCTCACAATCAAAAGTATAGGAAACCAGTCAGTTCCCCCAATAGCTAAATATTCATAGTATGTCAAGTGTAAAGATAAATTTCATAGATTGGTTTGACGAGACGGTTAGGAGATGGCCCCACCTATAGGATAAGTGATCCTATATATAGATAAGAAGAGGTAGGAAAGAGAGTTTCAAGATAGTCTTAAGAGTTATTTTCCAATGGCAAGTTTATGGAGTTCATTAACCTTAGCTTAACCACACATAATTCATGTCAGATTTGTCTGCAAGTAATGCCATACATCGGGACAAGTTTAAATTTATTATTTATTTTTGTCAAATTACCATCCTCGCTAGGTAGAATGCCCCACTGCTAGCAAGCCTGTTCGGTACTCCGACAGGTTTACCTAGTCATACCATAGGCTGGTACCTGCTACCAATAGACCTGTTCAGTATCTCAGTGGGTTAGCCTCTTACACCCTCAGAGACTGGCCCTCCATCTTTTAATATTTTAATATAAGATTTCTTTATGCAAGAAGATGGGGGAACAACTCTGAAAACATCTTCTTCTTCTTTTTTTAATTGGGATGGTATTTATGTTAGAGGATGACTTTCTGTTATATTACTTAGTGATTGTCCCGATGTAAGGTTACTTAAGAGGACGTGTCCTATCTAAATATACGATATAATCAAGATATTTAGTGTGTGGTGGATGGTACCATTGAGAAAGAACAGAAAGGTATCTCTAGGCTCAACTCCCTTTCTTCTTTTGTAATTATCATGATGTTTCCATGACTAACCGCTAATTAGACCTCCTTGTTACTCTTTGATAAAGACACTTAACTCACTTACTTATTTTTCTTGGAAAAACTATACAAGAGACCTCTAGGCTTGATAGTTATGGTATCACTTCCTTATACAATGGTGAAGAGTTTCAAGAGCAACTACTTTAGAATGCCTTTAAAAATGAGAATTTTTTCAAAAATATGGCTAATTACAGTAAGTGAATATTCATTTGATGCTTTAGCAGAAAAAAAAATTCAAGTGTAACAATGTTTTGAAGAAATATCCTTGAAACTGTGTACTCCTGGTGAAATAAATACTTACATAAATCTCTAAAATTGCCTTATTAACAAAATTCAAAAACTATTTACATATGTACAGTAGAAAATTCAGAAATTTTTTCAAGAACAAGGAGGGACTTCCCCATCTACTAAGGCCAATGCCTTGTCAGTTGACATGACCTGTAGAAAATCCTCTCTGGAAATGGGTTTATGATAAAATTTGAGTCGGTGTCCATTTACTACAAAGGAGACTTGTCCATCGTCAATTGTTTTAATTTTTACAGCTCCATTGTCATATATAGTGTCTACCTTGTAAGGGCCCAACCACCGGGTGGTGAGTTTTCCTTTGAATGTTTTGAATCGGGAATCAAACAATAGAGCCCAATCACCAAGTTGGAAGTGCTTCTTCTTAATAAATGTGTCATTCCACTTGCTCCTCTGTTTTTGGACTAATGTCGTCCGTTGGATGGCATCTTTCCCGATTTCATCCAACTCATTCAATTGTAGGGCTCGTTGCTTTCGGTCCTCGTCTAAATTTAATCCTAATTTTGCAGCAATACGGAAGGTCCTTACTTGGAATTCTATAGGTAGGAGTACTTGTTTCCCCTACACTAGCTCATAAGGGGTATGCCCACTGGTATTTCTCCAGGTGGTCCGGTATGCCTACAAAGCCTCTGAGAGCCTATCAACCCAATCCCAGTGATGTAATTGAACAGTATTGGTCAAGGTGGCTTCTAGAAATTTGTTTGTGGATTCTACCTGACCATTGGCTTGCGGGTGGTATGGAGAAGATTTGTAGTGTTTAATCCCATATTTCTCTATTAGCTCTCTCATTAGCTTGGAAGTGAATTGAGTGCCTTGGTCAGTAACAATTTCACGAGGGACACCGAAGTGGATAAACATGTCTTCATATATGAATTCGACAACAGATTTCTATGTAGCCCTGAATAGGGCTTTTGCCTCTATCCATTTGGTGACATAGTCTGTACAAACCAAAATATAGTTCTTCCTATGGGACATGGGTGAAATTGGTCCTACAAAGTCGACGACCCATTTTTCGAAGGGTTCTTTCATAACTTGGGCATGCAAAGGCATTTTGTCAGCTGACATAGGTGTTTCTATCCTTTGGAAACTATCTCAACTTCTCACATACTTGGCAACATCTTTGAAAATTCTAGGCCAATAGTAACCCGAATGTAACACCTTATATGTTGTACATTTGTCAGAAAAATGGCCACCACATGGTCCATCATGACAACTTCGTAGTATTTCAAGTACCTCGTCCTCTTGGACACATCTATGAATAATCAAATCAGGACCTGTGCAAAATAGATCATGACCAAACCAAGAGTAATTATCACTCTGTGTAATAATTTTCCACTTTTCATGAGGTGACAAATGAGACGGTAAATTCCTAATAGCCAGATAGTTTTCCATATCTGCAAACCATGGGGTATTGACATAAAGGGAAAAGAGGTTCTTGTCTGGAAAACTATCATCTACAGGGATATCATCATCCTCATTTTTTAATCGGAAAAGAAAATCATCTACTACATTATCCTTTCCAGGTTGGTCAAGCAGAGTGATATTAAATTCTTGCAATAACAAGAGCCACCTAGTCACTCGACCATTAGTTATGGGTTTGTTCATGAGAAATATAATGGATGAATGATTGGTATGTACAAATACTTCATAACCTGTAATGTAATGACAAAACTTGTTGATAGCATGAACAACTGGCAAGAA